>NQII01008482.1:0-11719 GCA_002778355.1 Clitarchus hookeri | reverse complement strand
ATTTCTGCCACTCTTTCCGCGACGTTGCAGGGTTTCATTTCCCCTCAGCAAATTAGTGAATACAACGATTCGGTGTGGTTAATGATGTCCTGTTGGCATTGGTGACTTCTCTTTTATTCACCTTGCTAGAACTCATGACGGCACACAAAAACTACCGCAACATACAATGTAAAATACAGTAAATAAAATTTTAAGCAAACCTGAAATAAATTTGAAAAATATTAAACACGTTAGAACGCACTATGAGTAATCTCTTATACAGATTTCAAAAGCAAAAGGAATCTGTACGAGAAGGTTAGCACAAGTTAAAGTCATACGTTATGAAAAATCAAATAATAAAGAGCTGATATTAGTATAAAAAAACCGATAAATGAAATATTAGGTTAAACAAGAATCGCACAAATTCTCTACAGCACGGCCATCCGGGGGCTTATGAGAGATTGGCGTTGCCATGTTAATGTTGTTGGATGGACTCCTTGAATGTTGACACATTTCATTGCAAAGTATTGTGTCTATAATATGTAATCAAAGTGAAAGTTTTTCTCCCCCACCCAATCCCCCAGTCAAAATCAAACCTATACACACACACACACACACAGAGAGAGAGAGAGAGAGAGAGAGAGAGAGAGAGAGAGAGAGAGAGAGAGAGACAGGCACGCACACGAAACATCTAATTTTTAATACTCACATTTTGGGTTTATGTAATTAAATGTTTTTCGCTTGCATCACATATTCTTTTGTGTGAAATTCTCAAGATTAAAAACTTTACGCTTGTGGAATATCTATTAATAATATATACATGACTTTTATAATGGGTACGTGCATGTACGAACACATGTACACACACACAGTGGAATGTAAACATTGCCATGTGACTGCCACATGGCAATGTTTGTTTACCCTTTGGCAGAAGGATACGAAATGGGCTTGAAAGTAGATATTTAGCAGGGCTTCAAGAAAGTCTCTTCCAGTCATGAACCGACTATAGGTGAAGTGCCTATGCCGTAGCTTGCACGCCGTCTGGTCGCTGTTGTAGTTTCCTCGCCGCGGTGCAGATAGCGCCACGAGCGAGCAGCGGAACTACGCCGGGAACCCGCAGCTCGCGTTGCGCCACGTCATTGTCGCTCTGTCGCTTGCGACACGCAGCCGGCCAGCGCGGGGACAGTCAACCGTTGTATACACTTTTCACGGTTGAATTACCCATTTTTAAAGTCCTGCTTAAGATCTACTTTTTCCCCCGTTTTGTATCCTTGTGCCATATGTAAAATTAACATTGCCACGGGCCTGACCATTTCATTCATGCACCATACAAGTTAAGCTACAGAATAAGTAAGTATACAGAAGCGAAATGGCGTGGCAGTTTCTTTGAACTCGGTCGCTTATTGGCCGCACGAAGCTGTTGGGAACAGGCCTTGGCCCTGATTGGCTGTTGCACGTTATGGAATATTCCCTATTGGTCGGGCTGCTGTATGGCAAGTCAGTCTTCAGGCGGTGATTGGTGAACGACGTTCCGCCATATTGCTGGTCGGTGAGGCCATTTTGCTGGAGTTCGCAATACACGCCTCCACTTCACCTCTGTATTATTGGTTACTCTGTTGTCAAAACTTGTAATTGTTAGGAATGTAACGGTGGTAATGATGTGCAAATTTGTGCTCTGACGTACATAAACTAAGTTGAGAGATTTGGGCGGCTCTTAACAAGGCATTGAGAGGCGATGAGGATAAAATGAGGTGAGAATGGAGCAGCGCCAGAATGCAAGGGCGAGGGAAACGGGAGATCCCCGAGAAAACCCGATATATCTCATCAATGCGTTGTTACAAATATTTCAGAAAACATTTTATTGCGGGCTAATCAATGATGGCAAAACTCTGAACGACTGTCACATTTAATTAGTTATTTCTTTATTTTAGGCGTAATTAGTTAAACAGTTGTTTCCTTGGATTGCCAAATAATACAGGTAGCTAGAGAATAAATGGATTAAATGGCTTTTGGATATAGAATTATGACTGTGCTTAATGTAAACAATAACTTTTACTTATTTGATATCACAACTGAAATTTGACAGAATGTAAGTTCCCACGCCAGCAATGATTTCGTGCAANCCCCTCCCCCATAAAATACACGGACATTTAAAACGATTCTCAGACGTGCCAAAAAAATATTTAACTAATAATTTATAGGTGCTCCTAGGTTGTATTGAATTTGTTTTTTTTTTTTTTTTTTTTACTTTCACTGCCTGCCTGAAACCTAAAAGACGCACCAGATGCTGCCACATGCATGTTCACATAAAACAATATGGCGAACGATTGCCAGCTGGTAAGCAGTGAAATTATGTGGACATTAAACAGCTTTTCACGTATATGTATTACGGCATATAATAGAGCGCGATTTCTTTAATCAAATTGAGGACCTTGACCTATTAAAACGGTTATACAGTTTTGAAGTGGAAAACAATATCTAAACATGCACAGTATATGTCATGTCACCAACAGACAGCAGTAAATGCGTTTTTTTTGGTGTAAGTATCGCCCCTCTTCAAAGGAAACTCCTCTTACAGTTATGCTGACTTTAAACGACCGCTCACACAAGCATATCCGGTGCGACTGATGGTTTTCTGGTGGTCACAGCAGAAAACATATCGTCTCGCTCACTCACAGAGTAGATAACAACACAGAGACGAAACAGCGTGGCGGTTCTTTTGAAGTGGGCGCATCCATTAGCTGCGATTGGCTGCCCGAGGTTCTGGAAACGGGCCCCTTGAGTCTGGTCGGCTAGAGCGCGCTTCGAAAGATTTCCCATTGGCTGGACTGCAGGCTGACAAGTAAGTTTCCTCGCACTGATTGGCGAACAGAGTTCACGCCATTTGGTAGCGCGTGCGGTTGGAGTTAGCGGAATAAGCTGCTATTTCTCACGTGTATCATAACCCTTTCATTCCCACATTAATTTCCTGTTTCTGGTGTAAATAATTAATTTTTTGATGCGTACTGTACGTAAGCTGGCAAATAACTTGCTTCGTTATCACAACTAATAAGCTGAAGGCTTTATGTTCGGTATTCAGTGATATGGACCAGTCACAAGGTCGAGAGTAGCACGGTTTAATCAGTTACCTCGACGGATGATCGATAAGCACTGGTCTCCACAGTTTGCAGTACCAGTCACACACAAGCTTCCTGTGCAACACGTAGACTGCTGTCTGCAGTAGGCAGGAGGATATTAAGGCGCCCGTCTACCTGGCGCTTGAACTGCGTTGCAGAGTGTTCGAAATACACGTTTTTCAACGAAACTATTAAGCGTGCGTCCAACGTGCTGATCTACGAAAAGAACACACACTTCAGACGAGAACTGTTAAGTACTTTCAAAATATCACGTACGTTAGAAACATCAATTCAGAGTACTCCAAAACCGCTAAAAACGGCCTTTCCAAGGCGCTGTAACTCAAAATGCACGCATCAGATACATACAAAACTACTATAGGCGCCTGCACTGAACCTTCTTAAATACTTCCCACTAATAAAATTATATGGTCACCGCTGAAAGTCCCATAGGTAGACGCAGCACGATGAGAACACTGCACGCCAGTTCAGAGACTTGCGCTTAGCGGCGATGGCGTACTTGATGCGCGTGGCAGTGTCGCCCTTATCGCTCTCGCGCTTCTCGGGCTAAACGTGGGAAGAAGCTCCAGGTAGACGAGGGCCTTAAGTACCGCGTGGCTTAGCTTCGTAAACTGCAATCCTGCGAGCTACTCTGCACGACGGAGCAGACTCGCAGCAGTGTGACGTTTATTGCGACCCGTCGTCACCAAGGCAGGCGCCTGTGCCAGCGATCTCATCGGCGGTCTGCAGAGTTCCCTTACCAACACTCGCTCCGTCGTCGCCTGGACATCGCGGTCGCCACTGCGCGCACAGACTGACGACTGCGCGTATTGAACCCTTTCAGCCTGATTTTTAATTCATGGCTAGAGAGTTGTTTGAAAGATTCTTGCAATGGTCGTGAATGACTTGGTAAAGTATTTTGAATACACTCCAGTGCTACAGTGTTTCGTCACAGAAAACCAAGTCTGAGACACGATACAAACACGAAAAACGAACCGAGAATGGCTGTTGTCAAAATGCATAAGTAAAACGTATAATGAATCCCACAAGGAATTTTGTCAGATAAATAACAAAACTAAACAAAACAAATAATACATATCGAATAATCAAATGAAAAAAACTGAAAAACCCAAGGACAAAACAATGATGACGACACAGACGAAAAGTTGGTTTCAATCGAACTGAAAAAAAGTTAAAAACCAGACACAACATAACTAAGACAGCAGACTAACAATGAGACGAAGACGTAATTTCACACACAACTGGAAGACACAGCGATGACGACACAGAAGAACACAGTAGGTTTTCTCAGACTAGCGTGTCTGCTCCCGTCCTCAGGCGAACTAAACGTGAAAACCAGTTTTTTTCCTAACCTACCCTGTTGCTAAGTATTAAGTGTAGGTCCCAGGTAGGGACGGGAGCCAAGTGCGTTTCATGGCTGAGCCCGACACGCCTAAAGGGAAAGGAAGTCATGCAAAGCAGGCGTGCATCGCAGCAGAGAAGGATTGGGTGGCCATCGCCACCGTTTAGGGCAATGACTGCCACCCTGAGTGTACCCATAGCTGAGGTTGCTATGAAGGAGTAGGGGGAAAACCGGCATAGGCACCGTAAAAACAGCTCCCGACAGAAAATAAATTCAAAACTTATGGGTGCAAAACTGAAATGCTACGGGAAACATAATGTGTGAATAGCCATGCTCTTAATGTGAATTAAGAAGAGCTCGGAGAGAGGTATCACACTCGCAAGGTATCTTATACACATGGTCCTGGGTCTGCAATTTGTCGGTAGCTGGTTTCANTGGAGAGAGGTATCACACTCGCAAGGTATCTTATACACATGGTCCTGGGTCTGCAATTTGTCGGTAGCTGGTTTCACTTTCGTGACGATGCATTTTAATGTGGCATTGGATTTGAGAGCTGTTTGTGGGCCGTACTTTTTGCCAAGTCGTCTTATTTTTCTGAAAGACCACGAACTTATGGAATAAACAGGTTTCCTGCAGGTTTTTCAGTCGTCTTGTGAAGAATGGTGGGATACGTGGAGTTTTNCGAACTTATGGAATAAACAGGTTTCCTGCAGGTTTTTCAGTCGTCTTGTGAAGAATGGTGGGATACGTGGAGTTTTTAATCTGCTATTTTATTGTCCTAACGGGATAAACATTCGCGATAAATTCTTCTTCTATATTGTCACGTTCAGNTTTTTAATCTGCTATTTTATTGTCCTAACGGGATAAACATTCGCGATAAATTCTTCTTCTATATTGTCACGTTCAGCAGATATTGATTCCTTGTTGAAGGATATTTTTTTCTGTCCGAACAGCTAAAGTGCGGATGATTCCAGTTTTCGTGCTTGCCGTTGGATTAAAAGTGGAGGTATTAGCCTGTGTGGGTGAGTTTTCTGTATACTTATGTGGTAATTTTCTGGTCTTTGTCGACATAGATATCTAAAGGCAGGACTTTTTCCATCAGGCGTTCGAAGTTGGCAGAGGCATTACACAACCCAAAAGTCATAACTTTGAACTGCCGGCTTCTTTTCCCTTGGACACAAAATGCAGTCTTATCTTGGACCTCCGGACACACCTCGCACTGCCAGTACCCACTTTTCATGTCCAAAGTAGAAAACCATTGCGGAACTGCTGGGCTGTTTAATGTGTCATCTATCCTTGGAAACGGATAAGAGTCTTCTTGGTCACATTATTAAGCTGGCGATAATCTGCGCAAAACCTCAGAGAGCCATCTTTCTTCTTAACAAAAACTATGGGTGACAATCATGGTCTAACTGATGGCTCTATCGCATCTATATCCTTCATTTCGTCCTGAATTTTCTCAACTGCTTAATGCGAAGCTAGTGGCAGACGTCTTGGCGGCTGCTTTATGGGTCTGGCATTTCCTGTATCTATGTGGTGGCAGGTCACATTAGTCCTTCCAAGGTCATTTGGCTCACACGGGAGAAAGCCCGAGGATCTCTGGTCTTACTATTGTTGCGGTCGCCCCAGTGTCGACGACCATCTGGCAAGAAACCTCATTCAGGCTCCCCTCCACCAGTATTGCATCCCAATCCTGTTTCATCGACTGTGCATGTAAGAACATTGGGGCCTCCCCTCCAGCAGTCACCGACTTTCACCCCCTAACATCGGGGTTTATAAGTTTTCCGAATGTGCTGTATTCTCACCTGCCTCTCGCTGCCTCTTTTCTCACTGCTGCTGCTGTCGTAGGTAGTAAGTGGCCTCTCATGTGCTCCGGCTGTCCACATGACCAACACTCAGGCCGTTTAGGTGGGAGGCGGCAAAGCTCTGTAACACGGACCCTGGAAGCGATGTCCCTCATACACGTCTGCATCTCCTTCAGTGTCTTCTTGATGCCGTCGTCGTCGCCTTCGTTCAGAACTACTGCCCGTACCGGACCTCGCGGTGCGGACACCTGTCTTTCTGACTCCACCTCCAGTGCTCGGGCCAGAGCGTCCTGCATGGCGTGGGGTGCAACCAGACGTGCCACTTGCCGTAGCTCTGTGTCGGCGATGACATCGATGAAGAAGCCGACTGCGATGATGTCGCGCGCCTCCTCGGGGCTCCCTTCCAAGGATAGGTGGGAGGGCCGCACAATGTATTGCCATAGCTCCTGCAGTGACTCTCCTGGTCACTGGGTGCGGCTTCGCAGTTGGACACGGTTGACATGTTGCAGGTATCAATCATCGAAACGTAGTTCCAAGGCCGACACCAGTGTGGGGTACTCCAGTAGATGTCACTCTGGCAGAGATTGTAGTATGCTCAATGCAGGACCTCTCAGTACAGCCGCAAGGTAGTAAGCCCGCTGCTTGGCTGACCAGCCACTCAGGGTGGCGACTATTTCAAACTGGTGTTGGTACTCCCGCCAAGAAGTCTGGCCATCGTAAGGGGCGGTCTTAATTGAGACCCCCTCCCCCACTACTGGCCGCACGACACAAATGCCGCAGAGCTGCTGGCTGTCCTCCGAGGTTGCTGCGTTGGTTATGGCTTGTACTGCTTCCTCACTTTTCTCAGCTGCCGATGTTGTGATACTATAACTACGCTACTGAAGGAATTCCTGCAATTTCTCCGTCATCGCACTTATTTCCTATTTCATTTCATTCTTTACCCTGTCCATCCTGTTGTTTTAACTGTTCACTATTTCATTTACAGTGTCCATTCTTTCATTCACACTGTCAATTTTCTCGTCAACACAGTCAATTCTCCTGTTCACTAACTCACCAATGCCTTCTAATTCCTATCTACTTGATCTATATTCTTGTCTACATTTTCATTTACAGAGTCAATTTCCTATCTGCATTATCTATTTTCTTATTAACTAAATCACTTACATTAGTTATCTGGCTAATTACATTATCGTTTACACTGTTTATTACAGAACTAATTTGGGCATTTACAATTTCATTTACACTTTATTTCAAACTACTAATTTTGGCATTCACAGCTTAGTTTGCACTACTAATTTTGCTATCAAGGCTATAAACACTTGCGCTCATTTTACTACATAATACCTTAATTAATGCTCGCAGTGCTTCCAGTTCTGCAGACATTTTCTAGTTCACATTCGCAGTGATGGTTGTACAAAACAATCTTAATTTTTGCTACCTACGACTATTAAAACTATTTTTTTTAGTGTCACTAATGACATGCCAGTTGACTCACTTAATTTAAATTAATTAATTAACAATTGCCTCCATCCCACTTCTGACACCAGTGTTGCATGGACGCCTGAGGGGCGTATCTGAGTTTGTGAAGGTTCGAGGTGTTAATAAAAACCAAAGAACTAAGTTTGATTTTTAATCTATTCACACAGCTGTTATTTACAGCATTAAATTATCTATATCCACTATTACTCTTTTTATTTCTTAGTGGGCGCGATATTTAATATATATTTCAACTCTAATTGACGTCCTTCTCGTTGTGTCTGGTTATAATCAATTAACTCCTACTCATCATTAACACATGTTTAGTCTCTCTGTCGCCATCGTTTGTAATGTATTTCACTCACACATCCAGTCCAATAGTCCAACCTGCCAGCCGCACTCTTCACTGCTTGAAGCTCGCAGTCGCAGATTTTCCTCCCGCCGGTCACTTCCGGCGCCACTCGTTGCTCTGACAGATCGTAGTCTGTCGCACAATCGCCCAGACTCCCGACCCTCATAAACTCCCTGCTCGGGAGCCGGACGCACTTTTGTACTGTAGCTGACCTTGATCTAGAAGGTTCGACGCACCCCGAGTCACGCTGAGAGAAACTAGGGCAGTAAACTACTAGAAAATTCTTCAGATATCTCAAGGACATTGGTACCCAAGGTCTGAAGCGGCACGCGCCCTGATAGGCGTAACAGACACGCTTTGTAAACAATTCCTTTGTGAAAAGCCGCTGCGTCTCCCGTAGCCACCGATAGCGCGCGCCTCCGTAAGTCATCCATACCTCGCATACTCGTAGAGCGGCCGCCTGTGACAATATTAACACTTTCAGCACTCGGCGAAATAACGTAGCAAAATCATCAATAGCAACAAGTTAGATGTGAAAAATTTATGTGTCTGCTAAGAGCTGAACATTTCACGAGCCATGTATTTTGTTCACTTGCTGACATATATCTCGTCAGGTGTACCGATTAATGATTTTTAATGGCCTGCTGTGTCCAAAGGCATGGAAATATTTTCCTCCACCTGTAACAACAGTGAAGAGAATAAATAAGTGTTTTATCAGTTTATCAAGCTCATTCACGTATTTTTATGGTCGAGAAATGTTTTTCAGCCTAGTGACAGTTTTTTAAGGCACATATTTCTCACGTTATAATTTTAGCTTACCAGACTTCGAAATAAAAAGTATTATACGAGTGCATGGAAGTTTAAAAGCAAGGGAATACGACTGCCGGTATGAAATACGGCCACCGAGTTGTTCAAATTATTAAAATAAAACGTGCCAATGCAAGAGTGTGTGTACCTACATTCAGCTTTGAAATATTTGTACTTATTCGTTATTTTGTTTCGGGNAACGTGCCAATGCAAGAGTGTGTGTACCTACATTCAGCTTTGAAATATTTGTACTTATTCGTTATTTTGTTTCGGGGTAAAAAGCGTTTCAAGTAACCAGTTTTGCACTAGGTAGCGGCGGCCCAATTTTTCTTCACGTGTCGTGGAACTACGAGGTGAGCCTTAACAAATCACACACAAAAGAGTGATAATTATTACTGCTACTTGTAAAGAACTGACTTCATTACAAATACGTTACTAGAATAAGTAATGTTCTTATAATGTGAAAGCGAAGAGAGCGTGAATCCGACAGTTATCTGCTTGCGAGCAGAAAAAAGGAAAAAATGTCACGATTCACGAATAAATTTTAGGACAAATTATAGACACCAAGCATATGTGCATTTGAGTCACGTATGCTATTGGTTCATAATTCACAAGAGACGCCTCGAGAAAGCTGAATAAATAACAAACCTACAAGGGAAAAACAACTGTGCTGCCTGTTTTGGGTCAGAATCGGCCATCTCTCACTGCCGGAGCAGCTTGGGTATACACGTTACTGTGGAGCGCAGCCTACAGAGCAGTGAACACGCGAATGCCGACGTGAATACGTATTTCAGGCGGATACATGGTGTGCCAGAGCGGAAACGGCAAAGTAACGTTTGCAGGGTCTCGCACACTGTAACTTCCTGACCAGTAACACGATTTGAATAAATGTGGTCTCGTTCGATCAAGTATACGACTACGATGCAAGCACGACCTTGAGACGTGGGTGGGGTTCCGCGGCGACTTGCGGCAATTTTGGGCGTGGTCGAACATTTCCGGGCAGTAGTCGATATCTCGCGATTTTGATGCACTAGCGCGTACACATCTCTTGATTTACGTCATAAAAACCAAGTAGGCCTACGTGTCAATTTCGTTACTATAAACAATTAACAGGAAATGTTAAACAGTCAGCAGGAGCGACGTTAAGAACCACGGGATAATAGAGATGCTACGAAGGAAAGAAAAAGGCGATGGGTAAGAAACGTCATATTCNGCGACGTTAAGAACCACGGGATAATAGAGATGCTACGAAGGAAAGAAAAAGGCGATGGGTAAGAAACGTCATATTCGGGCAATATTTTAATTCTAACTTACTATCTTATTCGCAAAAGCCCTAGATAAAATTAAGAAGTCACTGTTAAAGTTTAAAAGTCCAACATTTTTACAGGTATACTCCACACCCTGACTGCTCCTAGCAGGTAAAAATTACTCAGGTCTGGTTTTATTACTGTTCCCAACAGAAGCCAGTCCGCCATTGCGGGTAACCTATTCAGTGCCCCACCTGCCTGCATCGTCTTTCTCCTTTATTGGCCGAGAAGGGCGGGAGCTATAAGGGTCACACTGGCACGCGCTACAAGAGTGCCATCGCCGCTACGCGCAAGGCTCTGAACTGGCGTACAGTGTTCTCGTAGTGCTGCGTGTACTTGTGGGGCACTCAGTTATTACCCTGTCATTTTATTGATGCAAAGTCTGTAGCGAAGTTCAATACAGGCTCCTGTAGGCCATTCGCGGTAACATGAGCGCTTTTGAAAGCCCTCTCATTTGGCATAATAATCAAAAAATGTATTTTATTTTAGTCCTAGACGTTAACTTTCGATTGAGGTGGAATATACACACTGTGCGTATTACAGACACGAAAACATTTGTTTAAAAAGGTGGTTAAAGGATTACATATGACTGAAAGTAAAAAATAACTAGGACCTCGGTGCTCACTTTCCCGTGAACATCTCATATCGTAGTTTGGCTCGTGTCCGGCTAGAATGTATTGTAGTATTGGAGGGCTTCAAAATAATATTTACAGCATGCGTGGTAACTTAGAAGTACCATTCCGTCCTCGTCTGGGGTGTGATGTCTTTTCGTAAGTAAACATACTGAAGGCGCGTTTACTACTAGTTCAGAAAAAAAACACTATTTCAAACACTTTGCAACGCAGTTCAAGCGCCACCCAGGCGTCACTGATTTTTTTTTCTTGTCCCCACTCATAAGGCATATGTTGACAGGCGAAGAGATACAGACCATAGACTAAATATGACGTAGACCGCTTATTCATCTTCTGCGCATGTACCCAACATTGACCTACCCCAAAGGAACACACCTGTCAAAAGTCACGTGGTCGACATTNCCAAAGGAACACACCTGTCAAAAGTCACGTGGTCGACATTGATGAACGTGTTTATTTATATCTGAATTTTTAAATTACAAGCACTTTTACGTTAAAACAAATTACGTTTACCAATTCTAATTTAATCAAAGTGGAAGTATACAAAACATCTCAAATCACTTGCTTACTTGACAGTATTTTCACCTTAAATCCAATCCACGTCTTTTATTGCTGGACGTAATGGCAGAAAAGAAGTTTCAACACTGGGGCACGGATATTGGCTGTGCGCAGCCAGAGAAATCGGTCTACCTCATCTTTAGTCTATGATACAAACCGCGCACTTTGGAACCGACAGAGTATNTGCGCAGCCAGAGAAATCGGTCTACCTCATCTTTAGTCTATGATACAAACCGCGCACTTTGGAACCGACAGAGTATAATCCATTCACGGTATCTTCGATACTTTTGAAAAGAACCTTTGAAAAATCACCCTAGCCGTTAGCCA
>NQII01008481.1:16855-69333 GCA_002778355.1 Clitarchus hookeri | reverse complement strand
CCAACACGTACGCGGCCTTCACTTAAGGACAGGCTGAAGAGGAACTCGTCCGAAAACACTATATTTTGTCACACATGATGTCAACGACGGTGTTCACGTGCCCATTGCAGTCTGAGGAGTTTGTGGTTTCTGAACAATGGAAGCCGACGCAATGGCATGCGTGCCACCAGTCCAGGCCGCAGCAGACGGCGTCGAACCGTCGACGCAGACAGGTCCACATACGCTGCAGTGCTCCAGTGTCGAGCCAACACTGTGGACGAGGCTGTACGGTCCGTTACAACCATGCGGACAAGATGGCGGCCATCCCGTGCTGTGGTCACATTGCGTGGTTCAGTACCCGCTCGTCACTGCGCACGACCCTTTTCTATCCAAAAGTTTCACACGCGCATCGCTGTGGTAATAGCGTGCCCTGTACGAACCAAAATGTCACAGTATGACAAACCCGTTTCCCGGAGACCATTCATTCTGCCTCGTTCAAACTCATTCACATGCTGATATGGCGCCCTTTGACGTAGACGAGGCATACTGTCACTGACTTTAACTTCATTTGACGGCTCTTCACTGACTGAGCTTGTAACATGGACCTTTAGAGTCACACAAGAGAGAGCGCTGCTGGGCCTACGTGTACGCCATCTCTCTGCAATCGTAATCACTTATTGCTGGTACACTGTTATACACATCCTCCGAGTTTGAACTCATTAGGGACATTCTTTCTGGGTGTTGCATTTTTCACAAACAATAAGGTTTTCTATAACGACTGTCTAAATGTTCTGTATAGAGCATGACTATAATAAATAGTCATAGAAAACTGGATACCGACTTTTATATTGAGCTGTTCACTAGTAGCAGATATTTTAATAATGGTTAGCAAATTAAACTGTTTAGGCCTCATTTATTCAGTGTGCCACAATTACACACAACCCGAAAACACGGTGTTGAACGGCAAGGTTATGTAAATAGTCATCGATTTATGATATATAATTCCTAATGCCGTCACTCTTGCAAGCAGAAATCAAATAAAACGATAAATGAAACATTTGGCATACTGTGATGTCGTAATGAAAATTCNTACTGTGATGCCGTAATGAAAATTCGTTGAGAACAGCGTCAAACAAAGACTGTAGCGCATTTAAAATCGTAGTCTTGTGTTCTCTATCCCAAAATTTGACAACAGTTTAGGGTTGTTATTTTAATTTCATTAGACAAAATTAGTAAATAAGAAAAATTATTTGGTATACTGTAGTATCAACACTTTCATTCATTGTTTAATTATGCTCCATAATAGCGTCATTGGAAGATTGTTTATTATGGTTTTGAAGAACATAGTATTAACAAAATTGAATGTGTTGGAGGGATACGAATGCCATCGCTGATCAAGAACTTGACTCGAAACGAAATGGATTTTGGAACGAGTGGGGGAGGGGGAGAGTTATGGTATAACCCCATTGTGGGACGGTGTCTGCATCCAGGTGCTGCTATCGTGCAGATTAGAATGGATAATAAAGTGAAAATTTAAATGAGTGTACATCNAAATAAAGACCTACATTTTTAGAAATAATTTTCGTAATATTTATTGTACATTGGCCACAAACTACAAATACCCAATAAAAATACTTTTTACCTAGCGGGGCCATAAATAAGACCACAAATTGGCTACAGTTTACTTGTAAGTAAATCAATTAAGTAGGCCTAAAGTTAAACAAATTAAAAATTTTTCCTCAATGCAGGTTTATTACATGTAAGCTAATATTTCCCGTGCTTGGAAAGAGTTTTACATTGTGACTTTGTTGAACGCTCATCTATCTGTGAGAAAATGTATTTTAAAGGTCTAGTAGATCGGCTCTCGTGATATCATGCTCGCTATTTTGTAGAGAAACTGCGACAAGAAAGGGAATATGCAATAGCACTGAGTGTCCACCTTGAACATACTAGTACTTTCTTTACTTGGTGATTCGTTCCACTGAGTAAGAAATCACTATCCTCTCTATGCATATTGTCGCGACTTGCTTGCATCGCAGTGCACCGCGATTATCATTACACTGAATAACTTCCACCACTGCTCATATCTGCATTACATGACTGATTGAGAACCTGGTTTCCTTGTAAATTAAGGAATGTAAGTTACGTTTGACCTAGATAATTAATTTACTCATTTTATTACTCTGTCAGTGACATTGATCACAATATTTTGTTAATGCATCTAAAATAATTTTATTTTCCATAATTGATTATGTTGGAGGGATACAAATGCCATCGCTTATCACGAACTTGACTTGAAAGGAAATGGGTTTTGCGTGGAAGGGGGGAGTTAAGGTATAACCCCATTGTGAGATGGTGTCTGCATCCAGGTGCTGCTATCGTGCAGATTAGCATGGATAATAAAGTGAAAATTTAACTGAGTGTACATTCTGTACTAGTGCATTCCTTCCTTGATTGCCACCACCTCCCCACCCCCCGGGCCATTACAGATACTTACTGGGTTATCAACCACTGCAGCTTCTATGCGTGTTGCGGCTTGCGTGCGTCGCAGTGCTATGTCATTATAACTTCACTGAGAAAATAACACCACTGCTCATTCTGGACTGGCTCGCCTGTGCTGTAGTATCACAGTACAAAGATACAAGTACAGCCGTGTCCCCAAGTCGTGCAACACGGTGCTCCCCTGTACGGCAGACTTTCAACTTTGTTCATAAAGTCACCGGGTACATGACCTTTATGTTTGCAAGTTAAAAGTGTCGTTACATACTAACGCAGTTACATCGTCACATACTGTAATCATTCCTGCAGACTGGACACAGAAACTAAGACAATTTCAAGTAAAAGGAACGACGACATGGGCATATATTCTAAACCAGAATCAGCAATGCTCATACTTCATTGGTAGAAGCTGACGTATGAACAATTACAAATGTCAAGCAGTTATCGGTGCAGATATACGGAGGTACAAATAATTCGTTTGGTTGGTTGAAAGTGCATGTCATTGAATTAAAAGGTAAAAAATATTATATTAATTAGCTACACACTGTAATGTGTCTGAATCAGGCCAGAATCTCAACTTCAGAGTGCAGAATAAAATAATAAAAAATATGAACTTCCCCATTATATCGCGGTGGCAGGCAGTACGTGTGATGTGAGTCTACGTAAGCTTGGGAAGTTACTAAAAGGACGAGCACACTCACCGACTGGAAGGATGCACCAGGACAAGCCACAGGTACAGGACACTCACGCACCAGAGTAGCGGCCATGTTGCTAGGAGACTCGAGCTGTCACTGCGACACTGGAGGTCCTGTGCTCGCTCTCAGACTTCTGCAAGAACACTTTGCTCGCTCCGCAACTGGCAGCACCAGGAGAGTACTCGCGGAGCTGTAGGCACAATACAAGGTAGAGTGCGCATGCAAGTTTGTATCTGCAAATTCATATTTACCAACAGAGAATGGCTCGTTTATCAATAGGCTCGTTTAAACGTACATCTTGTACTATAGGTTAGTACCACTATGCATATAAATATACGTTTTAAAATGGTTTAATAGGCAATTTTTTTTTCTCAGGTTTGAGGGTATTTTGTGGTTTCATGACATAACTATGATAGTTTGATAAAAATACAAATCATGAGAAACAACATTTCATTTTTTTTAAAATCAGTATTAGAACTACAATTTAAAACTGAAAACGTACAAATTTCAAGTAAATAATTTTACACGAAGTTCGGTTTCATTTAAAGTGTTTCTTGAAGTCACACGACAGGCATTTTGCAATGTAGTAGTTTCAAATTCCACGATTTACCTGTATTGTTATTTTGACTTTAATTTTTATCGCAAAAGTTAAAATTGAAATACTTACAAACTGCAAAGTAAATTTCCTAGAAATATTTTCATGATTTTCTATCAAGGTGACAAATATCTTGAGCTGCATCCTAACGCATTAATTTTATTACGTTTAAAATTTGCAAGAAAAATATATACGTAGTTTTAGTTCACATGACTTGTTTTATTTGTTTTTGCACAAACTCTTTTTTTCATTGTCATACTTTTTTCATACGGCTATTTTATATCACAACCAAAACAGAAAGTAATTTGATAAACCTTTATATAATAACTAGCATTTGCCCGCGAATTTGTCCACATGGAATTCTTGTTTTCGTTACAATATTTTTAAATTAGTAACTACGGCATAAAATAGAATACATATTTTAAAATAGAAAATTGAATAAAGTGCAAGTCCAAAAATAAGATAATTTTTTGAGCCTGAATTTTTTTTTTCCATGCAAACTTTGAACACTTATTTTACCCCTTTGAGAGTGGAATTTTGAAAAATCCCTATATAATGAATGTTTACTTCAAACTTCATGCTTCTATGGCCAATTGTTGAGGCTGCATATTTTTCCTACGTACTAATATTTAACCCCAATTTTGCTCCTTTAGGGTTTGATTTTTGAAAACCCCTCCTTTGTGGCTGAATGCATTACATAAAGAATATTTCCGCCAATTTTCGCGATTCTAGGGCTAATGGTTGAGAGTGGGCTTTAATATGTCAGTCAGTCCGTTTTTTCTTTCATCTACTTTACCGATTTTAAGACACACTTGAACGCCCTTTAAAGCTTTTTAACTTTCATCTAACCGATCAGTTGTTTAATATATACTGTATGTGTAATAAGTTGAAAATCTTCGACTTCGTTAACTTATATTTAGCTTGTGGGGCAAACTGTTAAAGATATGCCCTGCGAATCAGCACTAGAGAGCAGAGACAATCGTGGGGTAATTTCAGCAACAGATTGTGGGCATGTGAGATATACTGGAGACTAACCCTCATCTATGTAACTGTCATGTGCAGATCTGGCGTGGAAACCAGAATATATTTGGGTGTTTGTTACTCAATTACGTAGTAAAGTAGTAAACAGTAGGATCACAACCACTTAATTCACACAACAGCGAGATGGCGGCTTAAATTCAGTTAACAGAAACCCACACTTAAAACATTTTTATTTAAAAATAAAATGGACATAAAGTTTAAATTCAACACAATTTTCGCTTTAACTATTATTTGCAGCAATAAATAGCAATTTATTTAAAAGTTCGTTATTCGAAAACAAAGTATAACATACCATCTTGATGTATGTTTGTGTGACGGGGTATATTTAGGACTCAATAACTGGTATTTATGTTTCCCGAAACGCTCTACTGTGAAAATCATTAAACAGTAACGTGGAGAGCATAGCGCATAAAATGATAAACAAATTACACCTACGCTTTTATTTCCATCTAGAATTAATAAAATGTTTTCAAAGGCATTCTACGTGTAATTACGTGTTTGCAGTGAATTTTCAGTTACAGGAAATAAAACTGCACCTGTGATACCCGGTTCACGGGAGACTTATCCTGCACCTCATCCCGCATTAAAATAATTTCTTTTTCACAAAAAGTTCACAAATTTATTAAATAATTTGGTATAAAGGAAAACTAATTTGCGCGGGTCTAAGTATACAGTATTGTCTCGTGTGCACCGGGCCTTAAAGTGGAAATATTTTAAGTGAAACAAAATGTACAATGTTGAAGACGACTTGTACCTGAACATAATATCAGCAGTCGTAGTGAAGTATCGTCGTGCAACGTGGTGGAGACTTCCGCTAGTCCAGAGAACTTCATTTCTGGTTCATGTCTTCAGTGGCTGGCTGGAGAGTATCTGTAGTTACCTTAACAATGCACAACACTGCCTGTGGCGTCGTTACGGAGCTGTTGATATCTCTGCTAAGAGCATGTGCCTTGTTACGTCGTGTAGTCTGTGTTAAGTAGGTTTGCCAATATGACAACTGCAAGTTGTTTATTGTCACCGAGTATTACCACTGAGATGAGGATAGAGGCATAATGATAAAGAATATTATTACATTTTAACCATTTGTGATATTCCAATTCATGACATTCTATGCAGTAAATAGCGATTGCAAACTTTCGCGAAGTATGAATTTGTAAATAAACGTTCAGTGTTTGTTGTTTACGTACACATAGCACCGTTGTACGTATAAATTCTACATTTGGGGAGAAAATGCGATTACTGTGGCTCCATAAAACGCATGTAATGACAATGTTGGTATCACTCTCCTGTCATCCTTTCACNTATGTGTGTTACATCTCTTTCAAGACATGTATTCGGGTAGCACGGATCTTGTGATGCTTAATATATTAATATTATAAGATTCATATTTGTATGCAAGCTATGGAGAACTTTTGTTTGGTTTCTACACATGCATATCCCAAAGAGAAACAGTAAGTTCACGTTGTTTGCAGTAAAGAAAATTCTGATAAATAATATGATTCAGACACAGCTTTCTGTATAAAAGTCCCGCAAATTTCAGTAAATTTATTATATGTCGATATTCCTCATTTAGAAATAATTTGAAATATGCCTTCGGGCTGATATATAATTTTCAATATTTTCAATATTATTTTTCTAACACAATGCACAAGTGTCAGATGTTTATTAAAAGCATTTTAAATTTACTTTCGTTTGGCATCGAAGACGGCGAGGATCTTGAGTAGAAATGTGTTCTGTCTTGAAATATTGCTTTGACACCCGGCGACCCACGGTCCAGGGCTGGTTAAGATCTCAACATCTACGGACTGCCAGAATGTCTGGATTCGAGAACAATGTGGACTGCATTTCAAAGGACAACATTCCGAGTTGCGACTTACCGATACGAAGACAAAGTGCAACTGGTCTTGTACATTGCGGCAGCGCCGCTCCAGTGCCGATGGCGCCACCGTCGACAGTAATGCCACGATTTCGCGGGAAATTTGAACAAATTCAAACGGACCCATGGTCCAAACATCCGGCTATAGTCTCTACTGCCCGACCTCCGAGGACACCCACAACCAGGCCAGTCGCAATGAACCTTCCACTGGTTCCATGACTGACCTCGTCAAATACTTTAACCCAAGAAAATAGCACAGTGGAGCTAATTTAAAATTTTGAATGTGTGGGAGGTCTTCACACAAACCACACAAACTTTTTCTAGCCACAGGGTACATAAAGTATAATTCATCAAATAATTTATACTTGCTGCCAATATGGCAAAAATTAATGGCACGATTGAAACGATTGTACAAGTTAATCAGATACCATTTTTGTAAGACAAAATGTCATACAGTTTTGTCTGCGTGATAGCAGGCATCAACAGTATTATGTTAGCTAAAACTGTTACATTTACCACGTGAGGCCAACTCAAAGTTCGTTCCAAATTCTCTCCAGTATAAAACACTCTCGAAAACGTGACAAATGTGGCTGAATTAACTACATCAAGAAGTCTCACCCGATCACCTATTCTACATTCTTTATCGTAATACTCCTTCTTCTTTTTTTTTTGCCTCGCAAACTCTCGTGTCCGAGCACAAAACGTATTGACCCGCAAGTCTTTGCTTACCTGTAAAGGAATATTAACAGTGCAAAATATATAAGTTGTTTCCCCTATTTCTCTCTAACGGTCTACCTATAAACACGTTTCTTTAAAATGACCAAAATAAAAATGCCGCTACAAATACTAAATAAACACCTCACAGGAAGTTTAGAATATTGTGAGATAAGGCAGTTTGGGTGGTAGGAGTAATGTAGTTATTTTGTGAACAACAGTGAGCGCACGAACGCAAACATTACGATGGTGTTTACAGTAGCGTCAGATGGCGCTCACTACGGTCTGTGATCGATGCCAGATCTCATGAGAGCTGCCCAGTGGGAATGGGACCTTCTCCCGGTAGACGACATCAACACAGTGATTACAAGCATGCCGCTGCGTGTTCGGGACCTGTACAGTGCACGTGGAGGCCATACACGGTATTAAGCTGCAGTGGGATCACAGAAGCCCTCCCTAGTCACAGACGCTATTAAGTTCATGTGTTGTTCTATAGTGTTTATTTGTATTTCATATTAGAAAAAACAATGTTCTGTTAGAAACTCTTTCAATCTCGTGTTTTGTATCGGTACAATTATTAAATTCTAATTGCAATGCTTCCTTTTACAGTATGTATATTACATACTTTTTTTGATTTCTTTATGTATATTCCAAACTTTTTTTGAATTGTATATAAACCGGCGAACATTGCCCATTTACTGCAACCGCGCCTAAAGGGCCCATCCCTACATATACCGGTACTTATCTCAAAACGTCCTCCATCCTCGAAGGTCAGCAGCCTAGTTCACCCTGAACGTATGCATACTCGTCTTAAATACTTACCTTCTCCCCCTACCATAATTATCTAAAACTCTCTGCACGATACGAGGGGCAAATATTTCCACACGTGCGCAAATACACTCTCTGCTGTATTACGTAACTACTCGTAATTTTCCTTGCAGAAATCGTCCAATGGCACCTAGTCGTGACGCCACACATACACTGCGAGGTCATGACAGTAGATACAGTCAGTCGTGTAGAACAAATGCGAGGTCATCAACAGTTAGATGAAAATCACCGTTTACATATCCTGCCGGGATATGTTCTTTTGGTCGTGGGTAAATGCGATACGTTTTAACGTGAAAATAAATAAACGTTGCGCAAATNGTAGAACAAATGCGAGGTCATCAACAGTTAGATGAAAATCACCGTTTACATATCCTGCCGGGATATGTTCTTTTGGTCGTGGGTAAATGCGATACGTTTTAACGTGAAAATAAATAAACGTTGCGCAAATCGACGATGCTGTACCTCCATGACTTTCTGATCAGCCATGTAGAATTTTCGCCATGATGCCATTAACCTTCCAGCTTGAAGGAGTGATTCGATAAATTTATAGATGGATGGTTTTATCAGTTTTTAAAAGTAACCTAAAATCTTTTTGTAGGTTAATTTAGCTTGCCTTGATGACTGTTAATATTTNATTTTATCAGTTTTTAAAAGTAACCTAAAATCTTTTTGTAGGTTAATTTAGCTTGCCTTGATGACTGTTAATATTTATAATTTTAGAAGTACACATTAGTTTTTAAGTTAATCGAAACCCTCTTTAATTCCATGTCAGGTGTTATAATACGTAATGTTTTAATACGTGCCACAGTTAATGTTCTGCAATAATTATTTGGTTGTCACGACCAATGAGATGTTGAATTTGTGTTCACTGAGAGAGACGTGAGAAATTTGTAACCTGGAGAAATTTGCCGGTGAAAGAGTAAGTTAACTACAAGGAATATTATTGGGCACTATGTCTCGTGTACAGTGCTGGTCAAACATTACATTGCGAAACTTAAAAATACGGGATCAAGAGGCAGACCAACGTGCTGCTATCTGTTGACGAACATGCTCTGCTCACAACACTCCCTGCCATGCCATCTGTTACAACACGCCCTGCCACACCATCTGTTAACCAGCTCCCGAAACACTACCAGCCAGGAAAACATAGCTTTCGTGTGTAAAATAACAAATTTATAATCGGATACCAATTGTTTCATTTTTCGCGGGCTCTGTATAATATCTAAAGTAACACATGTATTGCCATGCATAGGGATCTTTATTACTAGTAATTTATGTTGGGCGGTAATCGTACCCCTACGTCCATTACATGCCATGTTCTTATGTTCTCGTAAACCCATCTCTCTGTTGTACTATAGCTAAATTAGCTAAATATTAATAAAAAGAAGAAAGTGGGTTCGCGGGGGTAGTATTTAAGCAATTTTTACGTTATTCCACGACACATATTTCCAATTCGAGCTGTTTAGTCTCAGTGATAGCAGAATTACTGCTTTGAAAAAGTCGTTGGTGAGTTGTTGGCGGATGAAAGAGCATTGTCAAGCCAGTTCCCCGAATTACTTTTATCTCCAGACTTAACACATTAAGACAATTACCGTTTCGCAAATGTTAATCCAAATTCGCTGTCTCTTATAAATTAACAAAGAGTTAACAAATATAACATTTTTGGACTTTCTTTTTTCTTTTATAACCTACGAATTTTTTAGACAGATGTCATTCTGTAAATTCCTTAAAATTGGTTTGGTATCATAAAAACAAGTGGATTATCTGTCAGTGTGTTGATAAAATATACAGCCGCCATTTTACGCACCAATTGGTGGCGAAAGGATACATAAACGAAAGGTAAACATTGGCGCTGCTTTAGTCGAACCTTCCAGGTCAAGGCCAGTGGCTATAAAAGCGTTTCGGGCCTCCAAACCGGTAGATGCTGAATGCATGAGTTTCAACGATAGACGACTAGCTAGTAGAGCGGCGCGCGGTGAGAGAAGTGACCAGTGGAAGGAAAATCCGCGACTGCGAACATCAGAGCAGTGTAGAGTACGACTGCAGGCTGAACTATTAGACTGGGTGTGTGAGAGAAAGATATTACAAATGATGTTAACAGATAGACTGAACGTGTGTTAATTATGAGTGCGAGTTAACTGATAATAAACAGAGACATAAAGCAGGCCGTTAATTAGAGTTGGAATATACATTAAATATTGCGCTCCCTGTGAAATAAAAAGAGCAATAGTGGAGACATATAATTAAATGCTGTAAATAATAGATGTGTGAATACTTTAAAACTCCTGTTCTTTTATTTTTATTAAGACCTCCATCCCTCACGGAATCAGATAAGCCCCTTACGCGTCTTGTAACAATACTTAACGACATCTACATTCTGTAATAAAAGAGTAATTACGAATCGAAAACCAGCTGGCATCTACTTGAAAGACTGTACCACTTTCTGCAGGGGTCGAGGATACGATCATTTCTTGTTGCTTTTCGTAAACCAAGTGCCCAAAATGTCTTCTTGAGAAATACCATATTCCATTTCGTGTTTAAAATTCCAACTCAAAATAAATAGTACAACTAAAATCTGATATCCTTTGTAAGAAACCGAATGTTACACAATCACAATATATCTAGCGTGTGATAATCGATTCAGTACTGAAATTCGAGAGAGATCTCGCCACCCGGTAAAAATAAGGCTGTGAGTTGTTCCGTTGCTACAAAATGGCACACAAAATCTGTGAAAATTATGTTTGGGGCAAGTTTAATTCTGTTTCGTTGTTCTATTTACAGACCCGTTCTGCGTTTCACAATATTTTTAACATTCATTGTTAGTAGAGGCCAAGTTGGGTTCAAGAGAAAATAGTGAACTAAATTAACGAGTATCATGATTGGTATGAGCAATCCTTAGAAAAAAGTTTATCTGATTTCAAGTTATATTTAACTTACGAATACGTTTGTGGAATGAAAAGTGGTACTTCTTCCACTTTCAAACGATCTTCATAGTAGTAATGTCGCTCCTATTGGCTACAAATTACATTTCAAGTAATGTTATTCTGACAATAATTACTGACAATTTTTTTACAGACACTTTGTATTAAAAACTACATATATTAATAGGAGATATTTTTTAAAATGAAATGAACTCCTGTTTTCTAAATTAAACATATCCAAATTTGTGTCATATTTAGTCGTGTAAATCTTCTGACCTGTCCTGAGGTACTTTTGAATGTTTGTGCATGAAGTGTGAGAAGTGCATCGCCGTATAGGGAGCATATACCACAAGAATGGACAAACTTCCCGTACACTCTACTGGAACACTTTCGAGCCCAGACTCGGATAAGTACCTCTGTACCGCGACTGTATACGTTCAGTACAAAACGTCAACTAGAGAACTTACATTTGACGTGAATTACGACTAGTTGTTTTATGTTTAGTACCTTATTATGTGTATTGGTTTTTAATTGAACGCTAATGTGTTCAAAAATAATTGAATTGTACATTTATTTTGTTTTGATACGGGTATATATGTGGGACTACTAAATTTTATAAATATACTTTGTTCACGACTTTCTTTATTAAAAATTGTGAAAAGCACGGTTTTTGAGCAAGAAAGTAAAAAAAGCACATTCAAAATTGTAAAGAATAAAATAAAAGTGAAATGAAAGAATTATTCGTAATATCTTATTTGAAAAAATCCCATATAAAATACTGAACTTTGTAAGTTTCTATGGATATTGAAGTAACTATTGGCACATTAGCTACAATCCCATAATACAAAATATTTGACAGTGGCTGGGATGGACTAATGGCAGTATGCAGTGATAAGTGGCTGTGGGCGGACAGACAGTGGGCTAAGAGGACACTTAAGCCAAGACTGTCATAAGTATTAAATGTATTAGAAACACAGTGCATGGTGCTGCCTATATGTCAGCAGGTACAANAGCCAAGACTGTCATAAGTATTAAATGTATTAGAAACACAGTGCATGGTGCTGCCTATATGTCAGCAGGTACAAGGGTTGATGATTCTGCTTATCTGTCAGGAGGTACTAGGGGTGACTACGGCGATGCTGTAGCAACTACACCCCCTCTGCTCATAACATCCCTCATGCGGGCGGAGACTTTATCAAGGTTATATGCCCATTATTTTAACTTCAGAAAAGACCTTGTTCATAAATTTAACATTGCTGTTTTCGTTATTTTTGTTAGAAATAACATTTCCAGAATAATAACCCAATATTTATGTATGTATTATGACACTTATTAATGAGTTTTAAAAACATATATAGATATATTATTATATTACTATGCGTTGTTTAGTTATAGAAGGTTAATTAATAATTATTTACAAATTTTACTGTGTGATTCATTAAATGGGCAAGTACAAACAACTCGTGAACGTTCATAATTCTGTTGTACAAAGATTTATGTAAATAGTTGTTTGATATAAACTTTTGCATACATTAAATTTAATTCATAGCAAAATAGTTAAAAATTATGAAAAGTAGGATTTGTTATAAATGTAATGCAGTAAACCTTCACAGTATTTTGTATTAGAGGGAAAGAGAATAAGAGCGTAATTAAAGAACAGTGGATAAACAAATTTATAATTATAGCTGGGGATATTATATTCGTATGTTTCACGCTAGTTCTGTTCTTCTTCGTAATTATTATCCGTGCAAACTATCATACACGAAATTTATTTGCTAGTAGGTTAAGAAGTACATTTATTAGTTTATAATATACACCGCCATAAGATTATAGTGCCGTTGAACCTGTGGATTTTATCACTCTGAAGAGAGGAAGCAACAAAATGAAAGGCGTTGGAGGGGTAGAAATGACATCTTATACAACTCTCATTCTGAATCCTCGGGTGAAATTATTACGATGCAACCTTGTGCTTGCCAGTTCCTACGTCACAGTATGACGTCATCTGCTGCCAAGTGCTAGGGAGCAGAACAACACAGTCCAAGAATACAGGTGAAGTCGTGCAACAAGGGCTTCCCTGTACGACAGACTATCGACCACATAGGCCTACATTGAGTCGCCGGACTTATGGCGAACATGTCAGGAATTAAATATGTTTTCACGTAATACCTAAGGCAGTTACTCCATTAATTACTGTAATTATGCATGTAGTCAGGATATAGAAGCTACGAAACTGAAACAAAAGTATTGATAGGAGCTCATAATATAAAGTTAAATCAGTGGTACTCGTGCCTAATGGGTGAAGGTTGAGGTTAGAACAATTACAAATGTACAGACGTGATCTGTAGAAATGTACACTGAATCACATGTTAATGACTTGACAGTTATAAAACGTATTATAACTGAGTGCTATAATTTAGACCCCAAAGTTACTTATTGAAGACTCTTTTCAGCTTACGAGTGTAGAATCGTAAGAAAACACATGCCCTTCCCCATTATATCGCGGTGTCAGGCAGCACGTGTGATGTGAGTCTACGTAAGCTGGGGAAGTTATTAAAAGTATCAGCACACTCACTGACTGGAAGGATGCACCAGGACAGGACACCACACACCAGAGTAGTGGCCATGTTGCAAGGAGACTCGAGCTGTCACTGCGACACTGGAGGTCCTGTGCTCGCTCTCACGCTTCTGCGAGCAGAGGAAGCAGATGTGCTGGGTCCGCAACTGGCAGCTTTAGGAGTGTACACTCGGAGCTGTGGGCACAATACAGGGTAGAGTGCGTATGCGAGTTGTGATGTTGCCAGTTCCTATTTACCAACAGAGGATCGCTCGTTTATCAAAAGGCTCGTCTAGAAATCCACCTGGAACTCAGTTTAGTTGAACTATTTACATACACAGTCTAAATAATCATTTTAATCCTCTTAAACAATAAAACTTTTTAAACTTGATTTTAAAGTTATTTTATTGTTTCGTGGCATGATAACGATAATAACTTAATTAAAAAATACCACATGAAATTCGCAACATTATTTAAAAGTTTCACAGAAAATATTTGAAAACACTAACGTGCACGGAACGAAGTAAAGAGTAATGTCCCGTGTGCACCGGACTTAAAAGTGCACAGTTATTGTGAAACCAATAGAAAATTAGGAAGTTACCGAAATGTAAGTGCCACCGTCGAAGTGTAGTATTTCCGTACAACTCGGCGGAGACCTGCTGAGTCCAGAACACTTCCCTCCTGGTTCACGTCAGGAGTGTCCAGGGATACTCTGACAATGCACAACATTGCCTCTCACGTCGCTAAGGCGCTGCTACTGGTTCTGTTGTTGGCATGTTCCATTTGTCTCTTATACCGTACAAAATTAGGTTTGACTAAATGAAAACTGCAAGATTGTTATTAATACTGTGCATCAGTACGTAGCGGTGTGTGTGCGCCTAATAATTACTACAATTTTTGGAAATAAATGATGTTTACAATACATTGTGAGGCACAAGATCGTATATATTCAGCGTTATTTATTTAGGTACACACAGCACTNTTTCTTATAGTCCGTACAAAATTAGGTTTGACTAAATGAAAACTGCAAGATTGTTATTAATACTGTGCATCAGTACGTAGCGGTGTGTGTGCGCCTAATAATTACTACAATTTTTGGAAATAAATGATGTTTACAATACATTGTGAGGCACAAGATCGTATATATTCAGCGTTATTTATTTAGGTACACACAGCACTGTTTTGCACATGAAGGTTACAGATGATCAGCCAATGATATTACTGCGGCTTCAGAAACCGCCTGGACTGCCAAGTTTGAGTTTGAAACATATTTCATTCATCATCCACTCAAATTCGAACAATATTGAACACCACACGTCTAAGTGTTGCAATAACATTCTAGATATATATTTGTGTAACATGGGTCTTCTGTAGNATCAGCCAATGACATTACTGCGGCTTCAGAAACCGCCTGGACTGCCAAGTTTGAGTTTGAAACATATTTCATTCATCATCCACTCAAATTCGAACAATATTGAACACCACACGTCTAAGTGTTGCAATAACATTCTAGATATATATTTGTGTAACATGGGTCTTCTGTAGAGAAATACATACTATTTTAATACTAAATGGTTTACAAATTATCTATTGGTCCTATAGGCATGCCTTGGAGAAATTTCGCTTGTTTTCTACACAGCCACACTTGCAGGAAAAACAGTGAGTCTACGCTGTTTGAAATTTAAAAAAAATGGCAATAGTCGTACGCATATTTCTTTATCAAACTCCAACGAATTGTAGTAAATTTATTATTTATCAATGTCCTCGACAAGAAAAAAACCAAATATGCACTCAGGCTGACATATTATTATCTATATTTTAAATATTATTTCTCTAACACAACGCACAAGTATTTGATTTTTAATAGAAACATTTAACGTGTACCTTTGTTTGGCATCAACCGGCGGGGTCTTGAGTCCAAATGTGTTCAATCTTGAAATATTGCATTCAAACACGCGACGCACGATACCGGGCTGGTCATAACCTCAAAATCCATAAACTGAAGTTTTCACGGTCTGATCACTGAGGACATCAATAACGAGGCCAGTCGCCATGAGTCTCTCCACTGGTTCCCTGGCTGACCTTACAAACCACTACTCAGTCCAATAAAATAGCACTGTGGAGCTAATTTAGGAAATTAGAAACGTCTGAGGTCTTCAAACACACATCACAAAAATTTCCTTGCAAAAGAGTAAGTGCAGTTCATTTTATCAAAAATATAGTGTCACCAACAAGGCCTAAAATTTATGGCTCTATTTATTCGGTTGTACAAGTTACTCAGGTACATTTTTGTATGGCAAATTTTCATATAATTTTATCAGCAAGAAATCAGGTATCATCAATATCTTATTAGCAAGCACTGATACTTGTACCATGCGAAATAAACTTAATGTTCGTTACAAATTATCTCGAGTATACAATCATCTTGAAGATCGTCGCACAGGTGGCTGGGTTTACTAATTCAAGGTGTTTCACCAGAACAGATACTCCAGCTTTCTAAACGTAATATTTCTTCTTTTTTTTTGTTTGTCAGCAATGCAATCTCCTGTGTCTGAGTACAGAATGTAGTGATGCGCCAGCCAAACATACTTGAGAAGGAGGCAGTGTTACATGAAGTCTCGCTGTGTCCTTTCCCTAGCCCTGTCCCCTTACAGCGTGCTAAGTGNGAGTGCTAAGTGCAGCATCCTAGAGCATCACCGGTAACTGGAGAAGAGAAGTTATGGTAACAAACTTCCCACTCCATAACACATGCAACTTGCTGCGATGAGGATATCGGGACTACAACATCCGGACTTTCGCAGAGTGCCTGTCAGTGAATTCGATAACCTTGGAATTTTCCTCTAGGGAGTCGCAATGACAAATATTTTAGGACATATCCCTAAATAGCTTCAAAATTTCAAATGGACGCGGAAAATGTTACGCAGTACCTCATTTGTAACCCTGCCTTCTCTTCTTCAGTTAATGATGATGGCATTGGAAACTGCACTTCGTACGGTCGAGGAGTGGTGTTAAGGCAAAGGACGTGGTGTGCTTGCATGTAAAAATACAATTTATCAATTTATACCCGATAACTGTGACCTGAAGTTTCAATCTATCTACTTTGAGGCCTGCCATATGTGATCTATGCACTCTTTACGTCAGCCAAGTACACGTCATACGGCATGGAAATGTATTGAAGATTTCTAGAAATCTGTGATATATTTTTAGTTACTGTTGACAGTACTTTGATGACGTATTCGACTACTGAATTAATATTTGTGTTTGGTTCTTACAGGAGTAAATTTACTTTGTGTAAAATTCATTTCAATGTTGTTGTTTAATTTAAAAACTACAATTCGAAGAATAATGGCCATATTGGTTTGTGAAAGTATAAGATTGTAATACCGTAGGATTTATCTGGCATTTTATTTGCTCGTGTCTACTTTACGATATTTAGACACCTTTACTTACCTTAAATATACTCTTAACGACACATACATACTGTAATAAGAAGGAACTTGCCAATGCATCAAGTTGGCATCATCGTATAAAGCAAAACCACGTTTTATAAGGTGATCGATAGTGCAGAGGTTTCCTAATTTTTTTTTACAAACCTAGCTCTTAAAGTAGTTTATTTTACAAATGTCACATTTCGTTCGCTGATTCGAAATTCCGTTAATATGTAGAGTAAATCTACATGTTGATACGCTTTGTAGTAAAACGAATGCGACCTTTAGCGTGTGTATAGATTCACTTCTGAAATGCGAATTTTATCTCGCAGCTGTGTATGAATACACCTGTGGTGTATTCCGTTGTGTTAGAATATGCATAGACGTTCTACGTTAAATGATGCTCGTAGTGAATTCTACTACAGTGCTGCATCGCCGTTTTCAGAGCGCCATTTAGCCTTTATGACACCTTATGTTAGTAGATACAAAACTGTGTTCGACAAAAATATTATTTAAAAAATGTAATGGCCATCATGATTGAGTTAAGTCATCCTTTGAACAATGTGTTGTCATTTTCACATATATTTTACTTTCTAGATGAGTTTAAGGAATGAAATATGGTATCGCGCTTTTTAGTGTTTTTATTGTAGCCATATTGCTCCCATCGACTAAAAATTACATGTATTTAAAGAATATTACTTTAATAATAATAACTGAAAAATTTCCTTTGCAGACTAGGGTTGCCTGACATTCGAGAAGAAAACCAACAGAACACTTGTTGGAATTTTAGATTTTTGACTCACTCAAAGTTAATAAAAGTTATATACACGCATAACAGAGAAACTATTATATTTACTGAAAAGAAACAAATTGCTATACATATATTTATAAATACTTGTTATAACTTGTCATAGCGATAATTTGTTTGTCTGCAAGTACCTGTTTACCTCTATATTTGCTTATGTTATTCAGTTCATCTTAAAAACAGGAACATGTACTTCCAAGACCCATATGTCAAGAGCCGTTAAAATCTTTCTCTCCGGAACATTAAGTGCACTGTAAGAGATAAGAATGGTATGTGGTATAATATGCGTAGAAACGGGATTGTTCCAAGTAAAACAGTACATTTGCTAAACTTATTGAAGACTCTCAGCTTTGAAAACTATAAAGACAAGGGAAAATATTTTTTTATGTTTTCAAACATATTGAATTATTATTTTACATCTAAGTAATTATAAATTTTACTCACGTTTTGACCATTAATGTGGCTTGAAGTAATATTAACAGTTGTTTGTCCACGAAGTGAGAGAAGTGACGTGGTGTATAGCGAACACACGGCGCGGCAGTGAACATACTTCGCCTTCCTCTACTGTAAATGTCTCACGCTTATAACACTTTGGAAACCAGCCTCGGGGAATTACCTCTACGAGGAACTGCATACGTCCAGCAGAAAACGCCAACTGGAAACATTACTTTCGCCTTGAATTAGGAGAAATAATTATATTTATTATGTGATATTTTAAAAGTAGACACGATTGAAATCTGCTTTAGTTTTCATGCACGTTAGAGTAATATTTGACACAATAACGACAATTTTATATTTCAAATACTTCTATAGTGACGCTTGATGGAATCATGGTAGTGTTCAGTGGAAACGATTGTGCTAAAGGTGACAATGACATCACGTTTCACGTAACGCGTTATAATTAACATGTAAATGTAAGAAGCCTGCACCTTAATTGGTATGTTTCAACGATACCCGTTACTATCTTTCCACGTGAACATTCACACAAAGAAAAGTGCTTTTCAGTGTCAGAATTTTGCGTGATACTTTACTGTACCACGTGATCTTATTGGCCAATCACATAGCCATAATATTGAGTTATCTATCTTTTTTTTATGTATTCTGCTTTGGTTTTTCTATTTACCGCATATATAATTTTCCCCGCAAATGATGACAAAAAATATAATATTTAGTTTTAATATTATTTTTATTTTATTTTATAACTATTACGGGAGCTTGGTTTTAATACAGATTATTAAGTAGATTGCTAAGAAGAATAAAACTGCTGGGATAAATTGCAAAATGCTGACCATAATTCTTAAAGTTCTCACTACTAAATAAAGACAATTTTAATTTTTCGATCAAATCAATGCTTAACACATGATTTATTCGCATATGCACGGAAAATTCTCTACATATCACAGGTATATTTCTTTCTGAGGTTATGGTTATCTCCTAGTTGTTTTCAAAGTTTCATTAAATCACAAACGCCAGTCACTGGCTTACGTAAAGTAACATAATATAGCCACCAAAAGAGACCACGTTCTACGTACGGGCATATGTCACTGCTCATCGTTCTTTGTCAAGGTGCTTTATGCAATATTCTTACATACAGAGGAATATTGTATCATAAAACTAACATTGTTGCTTCTCTCTGTACTGATACAGTACTTTTAGTTTTATGTGCTATTTCCCTTGTACTTCTATTTATTAAAGTGTGTCTATTTTGATAGTGATTGTACTTGATTTTTCAGTGCATGTTGCGACTATCAGTGTGACATTCATGAGGCACTTACCTTCAAAAATGGTGTGGCATCTTTTTGGCTCGTGTATTTACCGCAGTTTTAATGAATATCTTACCTGGTAACATTCTTACGTTTCGTGCAGCACAAAGTGGGTAAAAGCTATAGTGAAAAATATTATGGGTTAAAGTGGTTGTAAATATATCCGGTGCCGTAGCAAATTTTTATATTCGCTGTAGTTGCCGAATCCGGCAATAATCAATTTCAATTCCATACTCAATTTTTCCGTCCACAGTACTCACTGTAAAATTAATTTTCATCAATGTTGATTCGATATGCCTACATTTTTTTCTGTTTGCGCAGGCAAATAACAGTACGCGTTTTCAAAGACACATGTCTATATCTGAAATAAAATAATGGGTATGGAAACATTTTACAGTTCCCAGCAAACGCATAATTTTAAAAAATTATTTCTGTAACAAAATTGATAGCAACGTTGTTCTCAAATTACGAAAATAATAATTAATCTCTTGTAAACTGCATGATACAGAATAAAAATTCGCAGTTTTGCTGCAATTTGCTTGCAAGAAGTTCAAAAATTTTTAAAAATTATGATTTTTTTAATGTATGCCTACTGTGTTTGAGTGAATATGCCCTGTAGTTGAAAAGAATTTTACATTGTGACTTCGCTCATAATTCGTCTGACTGAGAATATTTTATTCTAAGACTTTGGCAAATAACTTTTGATGCTCTAACGCTTGTTATTTAGTAGAGCAACTGAAACCATGAAGCGAATATTGAGTAGCAGTATGTGCCCGTCCTGTACTAGCACTTTGATTCCCATGGACCAGCAACCATTATTCCCTCTATGACCCTTGTCACGACTTTCTTGCATCTCAGAGCAACGCGATTTGTAAATTACGAACAGTTAAGAATGTTCGACCTAGTAAATGTTATAACACAATCAGCAACAGGGATCACGATATTGTTTTTATGAACCGAAAATACTTCTTCCTGAAAGAGATGCATGCAATTGTAAATACACTTACAGACTGCTCATTATGAACTAATCACTTTCGAATTAATCATTTGAAGAATACCACCGACCATAGCTTCATTAATGATACAGCAATCACTGGCCAGCTGGCTTCTTGCAGCGAATTAATTAAAAATAGTTCTTAGCACCTGACGATATATTGCGGACGCTAGGTTTAAATCTATGGCTTCTGAAGTTATTATTTATAATTTATACACAAGGGTATGCATTTGCATAATACTAACGCATCTATATTCGTAACAATAGAATGGTTTTACTTGTACAGAATGTCTCATAAATAAAGTTACCAGGCCCGTGGTAACGTTAATAAGAAGAATAAAGGTATATATTAAGCAGGGCTTCAATAAAAGTGCTCAATAAACCGTGTATATCCTATAACAACCGTTTTATTCTGTACGTGTGGAATATCGTGATATTTACTCGGCCCATGGCAGTAAGGCATACTTTGAAATGAAGAGTTTTTATACATGTTGGCGATATTATTTAAGTCCCAATAGAACAACACCTATTCTCTGCGGCGAGGAAGCAGTCACGTATGTTCCCTACGCGTTATTAGATTTTCACAGAGACTTCGTTTACAATTTATACTCGCTCTGTTATGCTAGATTTACAATAACCCGACAGTACAACATCACAGCCCTGACATTGACGAAATAATGTCATGAGCCAATCAGAAGTAAGGCCACCCCAACAAATTCACAACCCCAACAACCCGACAAAAATTGATTCAATGTTTACTTTCCTTAGGTTTTCTGGCTCGCTGGGCAGTAAAAAAAACAAACATTAATACAATTTCACAAAACCAAATTCCATGCAGATTTCACTGCTGTGGTAAATTTTACTCTGAAAATACTTTATTTATGTGTACATCCTGGTTATATTGTAGCAGAAAGAGAAGTGGCTGTTGAGTTGACGACCATAAATAATTACGGAAAAATAACTTTGCCCTAAAATCCAAAAATACTTTGATTACACTATTGTTAAAACAAAATAGTGAACAATGTTCTGTGATTTATTTGTATTGCAATGATAATTGTAACAAGTTACTATTCTGTGTTTTGGCGAAAGTCACATACGCCTAACACTCGTCGGATGGAAATTGTCTGGGCATTGTAAATACTGAATTAATTTTGGTGGTGGAAATGGTCGAACTGAGATGTGTCGGACTGTCGGAGCGAGCTCGCCGTGGCAATGTGAATCCAGCAATATCCCTTATATGACCTTGCCAAACTTATTGCGTTGGCAGAGAGCACATGTTTCCGTGGAAAGGGGACGTAAGCTGGGGAAGTCCTTAAAAAAGATCAGTACACTCACCGGCTGGAAGGATGCGCCAGGACACGCCGCAGGCACAGGACACCGCACACCAGAGCAGCGGCCATGTTGCTGGGAGACTCGAGCTGTCACCGCGACTCTGAAGGTCCTGTCCTCGATCTCGCAGTTCTGCGAGCAGGGCAAGTAGACTGTGCAACTCGCAACTTCACAAGTGTACACTCGGAGCTGTGAAGAGACCCTGGAAGACAGGGTAGAGTTCGCAAGCGAGTTGTGCGGTTGCCAGATCCTATTTACCAACTGAGAATAGCTCCTTTATCTACAGGCTCGTCTAAAAATACAGTTTCAAGTCAAGGCAAGAACAGTTTTTTGTGTGAAAACACGATTTACACTCTTAACCTAAGTGATTTAAAATAAAACTATGTCAGTGATAGTCAGTGAAAATGNTTTGTGTAAAAACACGATTTACACACTTAACCTAAATGATTTAAAATAAAACCATGCCAGTGATAGTCAGTGAAAAGGGCTCCACTTAAAATCAGTAACAGCCTACTGATTGTAACAGTAGCTAAATTTAACTCTATTAAATGTCGCTTCTTGAATTTTTAAAATTGCAGATACCTGTGAAATGGTTATGTTCTAATATTTGCAATGCTGTTCAATGCACAGTACACATATTTTACAAGGCAGTGAAGTGCTTTTGCGTTGTTAAACGTTTCTTGTTTGTTTGCCATTATATCGTTAGCTCAAATTTACGTTAGCGGACAGAGTTGAGTTGTTGAGAGATTTGGGTGACTCCTAACGAGGTCTCGAGAGTCGATAAGGGTGAAATGAGATAGGAATGGAGCAGCACCGGAATGAAAGGGTGGGGGAAACGGCAGATCCCAGAGAAAACTCGCCGACCAGTGGCATCGTCCAGCACGATACTCACTTGCAAATATCCGGGGTGACCCGGCCGGGGATTGAACCCGGTTTGTCTTGGTGGGAGGCGAGCAGTCTAACCTCTTAGCCACCGCGGCCCCACGAACAGAGTCATTAATGAGTAGTGGTGACTTTGNCACTTTTCGAACTCATGATGCACTACATGCTTTGGGCGAAGGTAAAATCCTGCTCAACTACACAGCTATTAATGGAATATTATTAAAATATATTTAATTAATATTAAAATAAATACTTGANACGAGCAATTATAATACTACGTCTTATGTCGTCTGTTTAGATAAGACAATGAATACCACGCCATGACACTGATTCCTTGTTCATTCAACTGATTGGCGAGTATGTACCGGCCTCTTAACTGACCTTTAGTGACTGTTATTTCACTGACTGATATCATTGATGAGGGATTGGTGTGTAATAATGTTAAAGAGCCTTTTTTTCCGGATTTTGAGAATATATTATTGTTTCATTACAATATAACGTTGATATTGTGATAAAAACAGCAATGAATCATATAAAGCATTACAATTATAATTCCTAGCTTTAATATGGGAATTAAAACATAAAGTATTAATCCGTACAAATTTCAAAACATTTTTAAGACAACGTTTGGTCTCAACTTAAGTATTCATTGAAGTCACAAGAAGGTTTGTTGAAATTCCTTTAAAATCCGACACGTGGTTGACCTGCGGTAAAGGTTTCACTTTCGAAATACGGGGGAACCGCGATAAAACTTTCCCAGAAACTAATTTTGTGACATTGTTATACCACGTATACTTATTTTTTAACGTAGGCTTCCTTCATTGCCATATTTTGCTCAGACTATTGTATCTTATCACAACAGAAATCGGATGTAATAAACGTGATATATTAAAAATAAGATTTTTGAACGGACTTAAAGATTGTTTCACATTATCTAACATATTAGCCGTGCAAAATTTATATCGANACTTTAAATCAGTTACAGCCTACGGATTGTTACAGTAGCTAAATTTAACTGATTTAAATGTCGCTTCTTGAAGTTGTAAAATTGCAGATATCCGTGAATTGGTTAGGTTCTAATCTTTGAAATGCGGTTCAATGCACGGTGCACATATTTTACCGGACAGTGAAGAACTTTTGCGTTGTGAAACGTTTCTTGTTTGTTTGCCATTATATCGTTAGCTCAAATTTACGTTAGCGGACAGAGTTGAGTTGTTGAGAGNGATCCTAGAGAAAACTCGCTGACCAGTGGCATCGTCCGGCACGATACCCACTTGCAAAAATCCGGGGTGACGCGGCCGGGGATTGAACCCGGTTTGCCTTGGTGGGAGGCGAGCAGTCTAACCTCTTAGCCACCGCGGCCCCGCGAACAGAGTCATTAATGAGTAGTGGTCACTTTTCGAACTCATGATGCACTACATGCTTTGGGCGAAGGTAAAATCCTGCTCAACTACACAGCTATTAATGGAATATTATTAAAATGTATTTAATTAATATTAAAATAAATACTTGCAATGTAATTTTTTGTATAAAAATTATTAAAATCTCCATAAATAAGAGTGAACGAGCAATAATAATACTACGTCTTANAATGTAATTTTTTGTATAAAAATTATTAAAATCTCCATAAATAAGAGTGAACGAGCAATAATAATACTACGTCTTATGTCGTCTGTTTAGATAAGACAATGAATACCACACCATGACACTGATTCCTTGTTCATTCAACTGATTGGCGAGTATGTACCGGCCTCTTAACTGACCTTTAGTGACTGTTATTTCACTGACTGATATCATTGATGAGGGATTGGTGTGTAATAATGTTAAAGAGCCTTTTTTTCCGGATTTTGAGAATATATTATTGTTTCATTACAATATAACGTTGATATTGTGATAAAAACAGCAATGAATCATATAAAGCATTACAATTATAATTCCTAGCTTTAATATGGGAATTAAAACATAAAGTATTAATCCGTACAAATTTCAAAACATTTTTAAGACAACGTTTGGTCTCAACTTAAGTATTCATTGAAGTCACAAGAAGGTTTGTTGAAATTCCTTTAAAATCCGACACGTGGTTGACCTGCGGTAAAGGTTTCACTTTCGAAATACGGGGGAACCGCGATAAAACTTTCCCAGAAACTAATTTTGTGACATTGTTATACCACGTATACTTATTTTTTAACGTAGGCTTCCTTCATTGCCATATTTTGCTCAGACTATTGTATCGTATCACAACAGAAATCGGATGTAATAAACGTGATATATTAAAAATAAGATTTTTGAACGGACTTAAAGATTGTTTCACATTATCTAACATATTAGCCGTGCAAAATTTATATCGATATATGTATATATACGTATATATATAAGAAGATAATATTTCTACATTATATTTAGAACTAGCGACCCGGCCCAGCTTCGCCCGGGTACAATTTAGGTATTACAGCGATACACTAATAAATAAATTAGGAAAAGACAATTACAATATTATATGATAGTAAATTAGTAAACTACTATAATAAATTACATACATATATACATACACGACACGCCAGTCTCCCAGAGGAGTAGGTAGAGATTATGGACCTCAAATTACCACGATACTGACATACATACCTCCTTCGCATTAGCCACATTCATACATCTCTAACATCACAATACTATATGATAGTGGTTTAGAAAATGTCTTCTTATACAGCATTAATCGTTTTGCCTCCAACCGCCAGCGCAAAAATATTTCTGTTTGACGTGACACGCGAAAGGGCTAAGTAAAGTTGTCCGTGTGAAAAACATGCTCCACTCAAATCCACACCAGTCACGTTAATTGTTTGACCCTGTGCCTCATATATGTTCATACCAAAACAAACTGTTATTGAAAATTTTACTCTTTTATTTTTAAAAGGCAAATCCGAGGGAATCATTGGTATTCTAGGTATTAAAACAGTTTCTCCAGTACCGCAGCCAGTTAGAATAGTGCCTTCAATGAGATAACTTTTAAACTTTTCATTTGTAATCGAGTTCCGTTTCATAATTTCGGTGGATTTATATCTCGCAATAAAATTAAGGGAGCTCCAACTTTTAAAATCAGTATCTGTGGTGGCAATCCAGAAAAATTCAAGGAATTAAGATATTCTGTGGGATAGTGCACAGCTTCTTCACTGTCGAGTACTGTATCTACTGAGTTATAGACTTGTGCTTGATTTAAAAATCACCTCGATATCAATAGTACCTGCGTATGTAAGTACACGACAAATAACTAATAATATTTAAAAGAACAAAAACACTTGTTTTATCTTAATTTTCTATCTAACCTATTTAATATTTACACGTACCTAAACCAAACGGAATACACAATTATTTGGAATGAAACAAAACAAAACCACCAAGTCCCTCTTAACGCGTAGGTACCGCGCCACAGCGGTGGTCACAGGCGTTTTCAGTATTAAAAAAGAGTTTTAAAAACGCTGAATAGCTTGTGCTAAAATCCGTACAAATACACAATTGCCTAGATTACAACCAAGCCGTTCTGAAAAGAACGTTTTAAATATTGCAGTATCTAAGACACAAAGAAATAAAAAGAAAATACGACCAAGTCGCGCTGAAAAGCACGTTTCATTAATTGTTTAATCGAATACAACTAAGGGAACATTGAATTACCTAAACAAAGAACAAATAGGTACAAAATTTACCACCAATGTGCGATAAAAAGCGACACGGCAAAACGACAACGTCTGCCTTCACGCAAGTTTACGTTTGTTTTTAATGCGTAATTTAAATTGTAAATACCCTTATTACTTATAGATATATATATGCTACCGCTGACTTTTTTGTAGATCATTTAATTTTACCAATTCTTTCGTACATGATTTTGTTATATCTCTAAAGGATTAGGCAGCGTATTCCATGAGAGCTTTTTTCCCGACTTGATTCACTAATACCGTTAATGCTCAGCTCCTATAAGCGCTAGGGCAATTTGTAATACACACAAACCATCCTCGAGAAATGCAGATCATAACAGTAAAAATCGCATCCACATCCGTTCAGTGGTTCTCGAGATTAGCGCAGGCATACAGACAAACAGACGCGCGCCAGGGTTTCCTTCTATAATATGTATTGATATCGGACAGATAGTTCGAAATACATGCACTATACATCAGCGCTGGAGGACCGGAGACAATCCTGGGTTCACTTCAGCCACAGCTTGTGGGAGTGTGAGATCTACTGGCGACCTACCCACGTCTATGGGACTTCATGTCCTGCTCTGGCAAGTAAACAGTAAACATTTGGGCGATTTACACAACTAAACATTTAGGCAGTGAGTAGTATGCTCAGAAACATTTAATTAACACGACAGCGATCTTAGATCTGTCAATGGAAACGCACCCTAGCAACGTTTGTCTATTAAAAATAAAATTGGAATTTAAGTGTGTATTCAACGCGGTTGGTTTGGCTTTGGTTAAGAGCAACAAAAAATATAAACATACATGAAAGTTCGTTGTTCGAAAGCAAAACAGAACATATGTTCATCTTAATTAATGCGGTTTCTGTGACGCGGTAAATGTAATACTTGGATTCTGTTATTTATGTATTGTGCCACTGGGAAGCTCATACATTAAACAGTCTCATAGAGAAAACAAATGATAAACATATCATATTTACGTTTTTATTTTCCCTTATCTTTGGCAAACTGTTGTGATACGCATTCTACACGCGACTACGTGTTTTTCAGAGACATTTCATTTGGCTACATTCTTTTGTTTAAAATGTCTTAAAGTATTATGTTTCGTTTACACTGAGCTATGTATAAAACTATGTTTGCTTCAAAATGAGTTACGTCCAGAAGCTATTTGTTTTCGGTCATTGCGATAGGTTATAAATGTTAAAAATGCATGTTAGGACCCCGTACATTAACTGGCGTTTTCTGAAACTGGCCCCTTCTTTAAGGCGAACGTATCTCATTGCTTTTTTTTTTTACTTGTTTTATTCATAATTGTTAATAGCGTTTGTAAGGTCAAATTTGAAATAGGTACGCTTTGAAAATAAAAATGACGGGAAATTAATAGAATGACAAACATATATAAATATATTAAATATATAATGTTTGGAGAATAAATTTATCTAAAGAACTGAATGAATGGATTTTAAGAGACCTATTATGATTTTGCTTGTGATAATAACAAAGTGATGTGCAAATCATTCAAACCGTTAACAAACTTTCACTTTATGAGCGGTTCCAAATAATAATTATTAAAATGGTTAGGAGCAAGATACGCAAGTAAATTTTTAATTGCATTGTATGTTTTGCAATTACTATAAAATATTGAATAATTTGATACAAGTAAAATTCAATGTTTTGTGTTTATTACGTTACATCAATATTTTAATTATAGCTCATTCGCAGTTTGTTAAGCTTATTTGACACTTAACTTCGATTGTGTCTCTCCTATACTGCAGATAAATTAACGGACACAGTTTACTGACTTACGCCGATAAAGTTGACGACAAGGTAGGATAAATATTTCTACATTTACACGTCATACTAAAATTGCTATGTTTTTAACTCTTAGACAATGAATAAATTTAACATAGTATCTGTTTGTCCTATGACTTGGAAGAGTATTAAACATTAGTAACGTTCTTACGTTCCTAACAGTTTCACAGCTACACTTGACAGACGCACGAATACAGTGATTAAGTCAATGGCAATGTGAGTTTTATATATTGCGGAGGTATAAAAATTGACACAGATAATACAAGACCCTTAGAAGGGATTTCAAAGAGCCCAACAAATGCTTAGGTATTATTCAACATGGCGTGGTTTGAAAAGTTTTTGGCACTCGCCAGCTAGAAGGGCGTGCTGTNCAGTTTGTTAAGCTTATTTGACACTTAACTTCGATTGTGTCTCTCCTATACTGCAGATAAATTAACGGACACAGTTAACTGACTTACGCCGATAAAGTTGACGACAAGGTAGGATAAATATTTCTACATTTACACGTCATACTTAGACAATGAATAAATTTAACATAGTATCTGTTTGTCCTATGACTTGGAAGAGTATTAAACATTAGTAACGTTCTTACGTTCCTAACAGTTTCACAGCTACACTTGACAGACGCACGAATACAGTGATTAAGTCAATAGCAATGTGAGTTTTATATTTTGCGGAGGTATAAAAATTTACACAGATAATGCAAGATCCTTAGAAGGGATTTCAAAGAGCCCAGCAAATGCTTAGGTATTATTCAACATGGCGTGGTTTGAAAAGTTTTTGGCACTCGCCAGCTAGAAGGGCGTGCTGTGACTTGCCACAGAAACCACACAGGCACAGAAGACTCACAGCACAGTATGCCAGCATTGCTGTGATGCTGCGACTAACCGCAGACACTCGTCGACCCCACGAAAATATTCTCAAAAGCTGGACTGTGCATAATGCAGAATGCAATAAGCTGGGTCTTGATACAAAACAGTTGAGGGTTATCGACAAACCAGCTGAGACAGGACGCCGCAGAACATTTGTCTCCACTGATTATTCTCCACAGCTAACAAACAATCCAAGCCAAAGTTCATTTTACGTACACACGAGAGACTGTTTATTAATTCTCTTCTCAAATGTGTAGAATGAAGACTATCGCCGTGTGAACAGCAATTCATTTATAAACGTATTTGTTAGTGCGGTTTAAAGCTATTTCTTACTCAAATAAATATCGCAAAATTATTCAAACGTTTGACAGAAAGAATTAGAACGACCAGAGCCAACGGAAACTGTACACCCGGCTTAAGAAGGAAATATTTAGAAAAATCAGTTTATAGTCGCGAAGAAGACGTGTACCTGAACTCAAGACCTGCTGTAAAAGAATTGCAGTAATTGTCGTATGACGTGGTAGGTGAGTGAGTGAACATATATAGGCGGCTCTTAACATCGAGGTCTTGAGAGCCGATGATGGTGAGGCGAGGTGAGTATGGAGCAGCGCGTGACCGGTATTAAAGAGGGGAGGGGGAAACGGGAGATCCCCGCCGATCAGCGGCATCGTCATGCACGATTCCCAAGGCGAGTATTCTTACCACTACACCACCGCGGCCCCCTTTCTGGTTCATACCCAGTGTGACTGGATGGAGGGTATTTATAGATACCGCAACATTTCCCAACACTGCCTGTCACGTCGCTAAGACGATGCTAATAGCTCTTTTGGAATAATAGACCATGTTGCCTCCTGCACGCCGAGTAAATTACGGTTTGACACTAAGACAAATGCAAGCTAGTTATAGCTACTATCACCACTAAGCCGCAGATAAACGCATAAAAATAAGGGATATCGATTTTAGCTATTTATGGCATAACGTTTCACGAAATATAAAGAAGTAAACCATAATTGCAAACTTTTGTGAAATAGAAGTTTGTTAATAAAGGTTCAGAGTTAGTTGCTTAGATACGTGGGGTATGGCTGTGCACACGGATTCTGCAGATGACCAGATTGTCGAAATATTGTGAACTGTAGAAGACACCTGTACTGCCAAAGTATGTGTAAGAAACATAACCCGCCAATCATTCACCAACACGTGAGCGATGTTGGTCACCGTAAGTCTACGTGATGCTTAAACATATTATACACGTATTGGGCAGCATGCATTTTCTGTAGCTCCATACGTGAAATTATAATACTGAGGGGCATGTCATGTATGTATTATGCATTGGAGAAATTTCACTTGGTTTCTACAACAGCAACATCGAAAAGAGAAGAGCTGTATAAAAAAAACAATCTAGCAAAAATACAAATAATATTTTATTTATCAGTGTGTTTCGATTCTCAGTAGATTTAAATACTCGCTCAAACGCGGTATATATTTCGTCGGTTTAAAATATCTATTCTAAAATACAAGACAAACTTATTTGATGTTTAACAATAGTGCACTTGCCAATAACTGCAAAATACAGTAACAGATAAAAAAAAGTATTAAAAATGTGTTTTCGCTTCGCATTAAAATCGGCGAAAACTGCTTATTTTTTCAATAACCTTTTCTAATTTGGGAATCTAAATTTTACTATAACTTATGTAAATTAAAATATTAACGTATGTTCCTTACATATTTTTAAGTAAGTTACGCGCTTTTATTAGGAAATCATTATTAAACTATATTTAGAGTCGTAGCTGTATAAGCCTTTTTAAGAATAAGAAAATAGAGTTTTGAAAAGCCAAAAGTTTGTTTGAATTTAATATCTGTATTCCCAAACTAAAACGGATAACATTTTTCTGTTGCGTTTCTAGAGTTGTCTAATCCCAAAAGTGTGTTTGAATTTAATATCTGTGTTCCAAAACAATAACAGATAACATTTCTCTGTTGCATTTCTAGTCTATGATTTTGAATGTTACCAGTGGTTTTTCCGTAACATGTTTCTTGCGCAAGGAAAAACTTGGGATGATACTACCGTGATACAATTACATTTCTAGTGACCTCTTGGAAAAAAATAGTTTTGTGCCCACTTTCACAGTCAGTTTTACATTTATATGCTATGGTTACAGGTGAGCCAACTTCAAAAGGGGTTCACTTGAAATCATAAAACATACAACCAATAATATCAATGTACGATATTGACCTTGTTTGAAGCTGTTCGTTAATGGGAAACATAATTTAATAAACACATAAATAAATATATTTGAAAATGTTTGAAAAGTGTGTAAAATTAAAAAATATCATACATTTTTCTGGGCATAAATTAATTAAGTGGATGCAATGGTCTGAATGAGAATACCAATATACCGCCTTTGTGTGCAGGAGCCAAAGAGTTGGCAAACCTTGGAAACATATCGAGCGCATGTTAAGATGTTTTCCAACAGGAACATGGATAGAAGACATTTGAAGCAAATACTGTAGTACTCACCTTCTGAAAAGATGAGCTATGATTGGCCACAGGAACCTGGTAGGAACAGCAGGCATAATGCAGCAAACCAGTGTGGTCGTCATGCTGTGGAGAAGAACAGAACAAAACTCTCAATAACATGATAAGAATAGTCGTTGCCAAGTTTACACAAACCAAGGACTGTAGATTGCTACAAAAAGCAGTAGGCGTTCATTGTTTTTGAAAGCTAACTATCCAACCAGTAACCAAATAGGTAATGATAATAGACAAAATATCTGAGACGTTAAACGGTTATTCCTCGACAGCTAATGCATTTAATTATCGCCGGTTTTGTGACAGCTTAGTACATATGTTGACATGAAGTAATGGTGGCTGAGAAAACATTGCTTTGAACTCACTACGTCTACCATCAGCAGGTCATGTTGTGACGGTCATGTAGGTCTCGTGGAATTCCACAGAAATCCCCAAACCAAGGCTGGATCTAGGGATACCATTCACAATGCTCAACAATGGCTTTCATGTTGCTAACGTGCTGGTATTAGCACTGTCATGGGAGTGGTTATTTTTATTTTACTTATTGTACATGTTGTCAGCTTCGGAAATAGATACCCATTTATTACACGCCAATGCCGGCAATTGCGACTAAATGCAGAGTTGAAGACAGTCCGACACACTGGACAGTACTGTAACTGCTCCGTGCACGCAAATGGAAGGTTGCTGAAGGGCGAATTTCCCATCAGGAGGCACTTTTATGTCGCCTCTATAAGCAACAAATGCAGTCGTGCACTAAGGCGTTCACCATGTTCTTCCAATAGATACACACTATCCACAATCCTTCATTTAATTCCGCAAATCCAGTTTTACAAGTGGCATTACATTCACGTGAACACATAGGTATTGCGAATGTGCCAAACGTTCCTCCCTTCTTATGTAATTTGACAAATGAACCAGTTATATTTTCCGTAGCATCTTCACCATTTGAGCGGGTTCGGGACACTAAAAACCCTAAGCCTAAAGATTTTGAAAACATTTTTGATATCGCTTTGCCTTTGCAAACAATAAACATATATGTATGACTACCATTAATATAACAAAAATTAGGGAACTTGTTTAATTTCACAATAAGTCAGTCATTTTTTACTTTTGAATAACTTTGGTCATTTACTCATTAGTATTTTGTCCTTGGAATGAAGCGGTCATATTCGTTTCATAGTTTATGTGTGGATTTCAATAGGTAAACAGTGATTTTTTGATTAAACCCCCCGAAGCCGAGGTAGTAGATACATCACTGAAATAATAATAAATGTACATAATATCGTACGTACGAGTAATAATGCGTACTCTACGTTAGTTTCGTACAACAGATCTACTTATTCGTGTTATTGGAAGTTATTATTTATATATGGTTATATCGGTATGAGGGAATACATGAATGTCTTTTGTTGTTTATGCAGCTATAACCACTGAACAGGGTTGATGTACTTGGGGGGAATATTAATAGGGCTTATAGAATCTATTTACGGTTTCTTCGAATGTTTTGAAACAAACCTTTGAAAAATCACTCTAGGAGTAACATGTCAGCCTGTTTTTTTAATAACTTGTATACCACAAATATATATGTATGTGTATACATGTATACAAATATATATTGTATTCTTGATGAAATAAAACTTCAACTTAATATCTTCTATAACTTGTAATATTTATTTCGTGTTCAAAACGAATTAATTTATATGTATAAAAGTGTGTATGCATATGTGTATGTGTTTGTGTGTTTGTTTGTGTGTCCCCCTTCCTTCAATTTTTGAACGCGTGAAACGTATTTCACCAAATTCGGTAAACTTATAGTAAGGACACCTAACTTGTATAGATTTTGAACACGCTGGGAGATACTTTCAAAATGGCAGTCATTTTAATATTTAGAATGATATGTCATATCTCGGAAACCGTTCTAACGATTTAAAGTAAATTTTGTATTCTGACAGCGCAAGAAGTAAGCATTGAACTCAGAGGGGAATATTGATATTGGTCAGCCATTTTGGAAGATAGCAACACATGGAATAAAAAAGCTTTTACGTTATACCTCGGAAGCTACTCAACCAATTTTAGTCAAATTTAGCACGAAAGTAAAAATGTAAGAGGCCAGGAAAATATTAGTAATTAAAGTTTATTAGGTACTTATTTTCATAATGGCGGTAATACAAATAGTTTAGGTGTATTTTGTATAACTACAATACTGTTTGACCAATTTCAACCAAATTTTGTACGCTGACAGCATATATTACGAGCACCATATAAACCAAAAACAACCAATTTCGTCTGCCATTTTGTAAGATAGTGCTACAAGAATTAGTACAATTTTTTTGTGTAATATCTCGGGAAACAATTGACAGATTCCTACCGAATTTAGTAAACAAATAGTAATGCGGAAGTTAATACGTACAAATATGTTTCAAATAAGTAAGAACCTTAGTTTCAAAATAGCAGTTATATATATATATACACTAGCTGACCCGGCAAACGTTGTTTTGCCATAAAAAGTATTTCTAGTGATTATAGTATTAGAAAAAAATAACTATAACTTATTGTAAGTGTGTGAGGATGTGGTATATAAGTGGAAGAGGCATGGAGCTCTGTGGACGATGACGGAATATAAAATTAGATAATTTAATAAATATTAATAAAATGGAAATACAAACAATTACAGCTTTGCGATCAATAATAAAGTTAATTAAGAAGTACACTTAATTATTGAAAATATAATTGTAAACACGTCACTACTACGATCTGAGCAGAAATGAATAAGAGAAAGGTTATTGTGTGAGAGAAAGTGGAGACCGGCTACACCGTGCTGTGTCACTGGGAGACACCCGGTGGGAATAAATTGTAACCTCGATCGATAAATGATCGATGATAATTGATCAGTTATCGACCTAGGGTAAAATTTAATAAATTACTAATATCGCTATAAAAAAATAAGGGTTGGTGGCAGAAGGGTGAAAATTTAGGAGGTTATGTATTTTTTGATGCCACATCATAAAAAAATAAAAAATAAAAATTTTGTTCAAACAATAAAAAAGAATTGTTTGGGGGTGGCCACCCTTATTACTTAGGGGTGTAAAACATAGATATAAATCTATTCTCCCACCTACCGAGTATACATAAAAAATTTCATAAAAATCGGTCCAGCCGTTTCGGAGGAGTTCAGTGACTAACACTGTGACGGGAGAATTTTATATATTAGATATATATATAAATGTTTAGTATGTTATAACGTAGAAACCAGGTTATTAATTCCAATGAAACTTTGTGTGCTGGCTGTATATATTACAACCATCAAACATGTGCACACTAAATCTCTTTTGTCCGCCATTTTGTTAAACAGTATCACATGGCAAATTAAATTTATGCGATATATCCGAAAATCAACCGATTTCTTCAAAATTTGGCAAATAAGTAGCACTATGGTAGGCCATGTAAACACATAAACTTTGAGAGGTTCAGACACACATATTTTCAATATAGTGACCGTATAAAAAATTTAGCCCAGAATTTTTTATCTACGAAATTACAAAGCGAATACCAACATAACTTTGTAGGCTGACAGTATCAATTATACACCTCAAAATTTTCAATGCAAAGTATTTTTTCCGGGCCATTTTGTAAGATAGCCCCACATGAAATAATAATATTTGTATGCTGTATCTCGGGAAACCATCAACCGATTTCTTTCAAATTTGGCAAAGAAGTTGTACTGTGGTAGTTCATGTAATTTATGTGTTTTAACTGGGTAAGTCTGTTATTTTTCCGAATGGCGCCTATACAAACATTTTAGCTTAATGTGCTTTATCTACGAAGCTATGTAACATATTTAAATCTAACTTTGTATATTGTGTCTGTTATTTTTTTGTCCTCCATTTATGAAGATTGGCACAAGAACACTAGAGGTTTAATGCCATATATAAATTATCAATAAGCCGATTCATACCAAAATTTCACGCATTTATTGCTACAGTAGGGTATGTAAATTAACATGTGTTATGCACATAAAGCATGTTATAATGGGGTTTATATAAATACTTAATAATAATTTGTTATATCTATGAAATGTTTCATCAAAATTAAACCAAATTTTCTATACAAACAGTATTAATAAGAAGCAATATTTATGCATAGAGATATCTTCTTTTTCCGGATATTTTGCAAAGTAGGGACAGGTGAGTAAAATGAACATTTTGCCATATTTCCGGAATAATTTAACTTATTTCCACAAGACTTTGCACACCTGCAGAAGGCCATGTAAAGCTCCGTGATTAAAATAGGGTCAGGCACTGATTTTTACAATGGCGGCCATGTAAATATTTTGATACATTTGGCATATATAGTTAACAATTTAACGAAATTCAACCAAACTTGTTTTGCTGACAGTATCTATTAGGCGTATAGTATAAAGGACATGCTTACGCAGTTTTGTTAGATAGCACCGATTACGAAAATATGGTTTTTATGCTTTATCTCGGGAACCAATAAACCGATTTCCACCTAATTCTTCACACAAGTAGCGTTATGGTAAGCCACCATAACCTATGTGTTTTTAGTGGCTCAGACACTTATTTTCAAAATTATGACTGTGTAAATATTTCAAGTTAGTGAACCCTAGCATTCAAAACATTAGACTGATTACATCCTAAGTTTATGCTACGAATCCTTCCTCCATGATACAGTTGATTGCAAGCTCGCTTATTTTTACGAGTTTTTCTGAAATCGAACTCCGGGCAAGGCACTCGTGTATTTTAATTGTCTTGGTACTGTTTCTCATGTTTCTGGTTTCATCTTTAATTACATTACTGCCAATGAGACGTCAACGCCTACCTTCCATCTATACTTTTAAGAACTTCACTAATATTTATTTGCACCCATGTAGAGTAAAGTAGGCTCATTAGTTATCAGTAACTTATTATTTGGTATGCTATTTGTAAATTAAAAGTGCCTATTGAAATATTTAAGTTTTATGTAGTACTGATGGAAACTAATTTCATTGTCACAGTTGAAAATATCAGCGCAAATTACGGTGGGTAGGCTCTAGTCACATGGCGAATATTTATCGTCTAAGGAAGAAACTTGAACAGGCAGAGCAGAGCTTTTCCCTCTCTCTCTCTCTCTCTCTCTCTCTCTCTCTTCTCTCTCTATCTATCTATCTCTCTTGCTCTCCCGGGAAGTTTCGTAGCGTTAGTAATAGCAGAAAAGTTATACAGGTTTTCTATTTTATCATATTTCATACTTATTACAGTCATAAGTGGCAACTGGAGACATGACATCGCGTGTTGCTTGTGGCTGAACGAAGTACTAATTTTTCTTCTTGCGAAAAATACTTCAAATTACCACATTAAGTTTGTACTCGTATTTTTTGAACCTATCTAGGCGAGACACGATGTTAAGATAAACCTGTGTGTGGTGTGTGTGTGTGCATGTGAGAGAGAGTGTGTGTGAGTGGTGTGTGTGTGTGTGTGTGCACGTGCGTGTCAAATATCGGACGTGCGAAATGTATACGTTTTAACAGAAAACTGTTCTTACGACTAAACTGGTATTTGAAAGTCACGTCTGTTTATTTATCACTACTTCGTAACTTTGTCCTGGGTGTGTATTTGAAACACAATTATGTAACATGCTTAAGTTCCTTTGATTTCTATATTTCAACAACATACAGAGCCCAGCCGAAATAATTTTAACAAATAATTAAATAAACCTAGTAAAGTTAGGTAGGCTAAAACCAACGAAGAATAAAATGACGGCCGGGAGGGGAATCGAATCCGCGTTTTCCACTTTACGAAACTCAACGTCCTATCAAATGCTCTATTTTAGTAAGGTCTGAACGTGTTTCATATTGTGGGAATGCTGCATAATATAACTACAAACTGCATTCCTCTTTCGTTATGTGGACATACTTCATACTTTAGAAATAAATGAATGTTTGACGAACAACTGGTTTGCAAGGCTCGAGGGCTGGCCTGAGCTGCATTTAGTTCTCATACAACGCCAAGTCGGCGAAAAACTTGTGTTTGATGGACATTACTTTAATTTTGCAGTAACGTAATATATTTTGTTTTTCCTCGTAATTTTAGCGTAATACAACATGTTGATGCGGCAACATTACTTAAAGGCTTTATTAACATTAACACTTCGACAGTTTATTTACATTGTAAGATTTGGTAAATGGTTGATATTAATTAACTTTGCCACATCATTATTAATTTCACTACAGCACAAACGTTTAAAGAAATGCCCCAATTGTAGTTTTTTTGTTGCAACAACATAAGACAGTTTGCTGTGCGAGCACTGTGTAAGATCTGTCGCTCTAACAAATACCGCACATTAACACACAGAAAAGTATAATTTGGCTGAACTGCCTAAATATTTCCTGCATCGTACAACGTGTGCTTATTATGGTTTGCCACCACATGAAACCGATGTTATTGGAAAAAGGCGACGTGTATACAATCTAGCTGTTAATGCTGATAGCCTGAGTCATATGTATCGCAGATATAAATGTTATTAGACATAGTTGCTTGGTCATTAAGTAGGAAAATCGTAATAGCTTATCTAAAAACACGGCGAGTCCTCTTTGAACGCACAACATTTTACTTCTTTCTCTTTCCTTTAAGTTGGTGCTCTGAAATCATTACAGTCCAAGTTTTGAATGTTTTCGACTGCATAGTAGTTGGAGAAATCATATTTATATGTCACATTCATAACTTTCCCATCTTCGGTGTGCAGTCAACTCTCACAAATGGAGAGAATTTCTCACACTGTTCTGCTAGTGATCTGACTGTGTTATGTCTTTGGAAATTACTGCGACAAATACTCGCTTGAATGTGGCCTTAGCTTGCTTTCTAANTGATCTGACTGTGTTATGTCTTTGGAAATTACTGCGACAAATACTCGCTTGAATGTGGCCTTAGCTTGCTTTCTAACACTTTATGTATTTTCATATCGTTCTTAGTCTAGTTTTGAGTACTTGACTTTAATTATTTCAAAGAAGATAAGGAANTACTTTATGTATTTTCATATCGTTCTTAGTCTAGTTTTGAGTACTTGACTTTAATTATTTCAAAGAAGATAAGGAAACTATGAAATAACAAATTTAATTATTACGATTCACGTCATTATTTATATTATGATTAATCGCTATTATATAAAAGAAAGAGCAATTACGATATGTTCTTATTCACGTCAAAAATAATATATTCTCACTCCAAAGAATATAATGTACAACATTACTCAACTTTACATAAGGTGTATTGCTTTCAAAACTGCTAATTGGCATTTTATAAACAATTTTGAAGTACGGCATTTAAATGACTGTTTTTTGATGGCATTACCTTCTTTAGATATTTAAAATTCATTTTTAGAAAATCCTTCAAGCGTAATTCACAGACGGAATTAATAAATTGTTTTAAGTGTAATTGCACCACTCAAAATATTGCGATATCAATTTAGGCTGGGCAATTAGGTGCACAGTTACAATAACAAGCTACCTATATAACAATGATACATACGTAATTTTTCGGGTTCAGTTTCTCATTTTCCACAAATTTCTAGAAACGTGTTAAATTGTTTGGAAATAATCAATTAACTGTAAATAATTTTGGTGGACGTCAGAAAAAGAAGTTTCAGTACACAGGAAAATTAAAATGCCTTTGGATGGACTATGTGTGAGAGTAGTGCAAATTATGGAAAATTATCGTCTACACACACGGAATTAAAACGGGGAAAAAATGCATGTTTTGAGAAATCGTTCGGACTGCGGTTTTGACATAGTAATATATTTCAAATAAATAATATATAAAATGACTCACCAGATGAAAGGATGTGCTGCGACGTACAACAGGATCTTCGCCGGCTCAGAAGACTCGCGGTAGAGTGCGCCAATGTTGGTGTTATGTTGTAGNACACAGGAAAATTAAAATGCCTTTGGATGGACTATGTGTGAGAGTAGTGCAAATTATGGAAAATTATCGTCTACACGCACGGAATTAAAACGGGGAAAAAAATGCATGTTTTGAGAAATCGTTCGGACTGCGGTTTTGACATAGTAATATATTTCAAATAAATAATATATAAAATGACTCACCAGATGAAAGGATGTGTTGCGACGTACAACAGGATCTTCGCCGGCTCAGAAGACTCGCGGTAGAGTGCGCCAATGTTGGTGTTATGTTGTAGNCTGCGACGTACAACAGGATCTTCGCCGGCTCAGAAGACTCGCGGTAGAGTGCGCCAATGTTGGTGTTATGTTGTAGGGATACAAATACAGATTAACGCCGTAACAGCGGTCGTTACCTGATTACGTAAACTACTAACTGTATGTTGTTACGCACAGCAAGAGCCAAACGTAATTATTTGAATCATACATACGCAAACACGAAAATATTCAGCAATTGGGTGACCATTTTAATGAAAAATGCAATAGTTGAGAGTTATCGACCAATCAGGTGAGACATGACACACGATTACTCGTCGGTAATGCAATGGTCGTTTCCAGAAGTCAACAAACATAGCATACGTGTTATAAAAACCAAGCACACAGATGCGACACCCAATGACAACATTTAATACACATGAAGCAATATCTGTATATATATGTTCCTGCAATGTCGAGTTGACTTCATTTCATGTAATTAAGGTACGAAAATTAAAAAAAATATATCACAATACTGGGAATGTATATAGGGACACCATCGTAATGCTCAAAATACCTATGTTGCTGAGGTCCATGAAATGACTCATAGATTTTCTTAAATGGAAAGTGAAACTGTTAGAATAATTAGTTCAGAAGTTTAACCTTGGTGGGTAAATGCTGTTTGCAATTATGGTGTTGCGTGTAATATCATAACTGGTACTTTATAAATCATTATATTTCCGGCAAGAGTACCAAATACATTGTGTTCGGAAATTAAACGCCCAAACTGTGAATAATTAATTTAAAAAAAAAAAATATATGTATATATATAACACTATATACCTTAACGAAATATAAAGGGCGAAATAAGCCTATGAAAATTGGGTTTTGAAAACTTATTTTTGCAGAATGCCTTGCACAACGCCTACACAGTCCGCAGCAAAAAGGTGACTAATGTTTCTCATGTTGCAGACACACGCGTAATGCTGGCCGTCCTCGGTCCTTGCACACTGATCGGCTTTAGGAAGCGATACGTCAGTTCATCAACGACGTGTCCTCCACTAGTACACACTCCATAATGCGCCAAGGGGGCGTGTCCCATTCAACCGCGTGGGACGTACTGTGGCTAATTCACCGCCATCCCTACCGCTAGCAGAAAGTACATGGCATTCAACGAAAATACGTTTTCAAAACCTAATTTTNCTAATTCACCGCCATCCCTACCGCTAGCAGAAAGTACATGGCATTCAACGAAAATACGTTTTCAAAACCTAATTTTTACAGGCTCATATCTCCTTCACTATTCGGTTAAGTATAGGCCATTCACGATTACTTCACACTTTTCTGAAGCCCTGCTAAAGTTCGACTTTTGGTCACTGGTTACGTATCCTTCCGCTACATGTAAACTTNATCACACTTTTCTGAAGCCCTGCTAAAGTTCGACTTTTGGTCACTGGTTACGTATCCTTCCGCTACATGTAAACTTAAACACTGCCATGTTACTACGTTTTAACTGTCAAATGCTTGTTTTTTTCAGATGTTAAGATTTTAGTCATATTTCAAAAACCATTTCGTAAGAATGTCCGTAATTTAGTCGTATAACCATATATATAGGTCAGCTTTATTACTTTTTAACGAAGTCTATATTGAAGATAGTCCTTACGGTTTTTATTTTACATTGTTAACATATTTGTTATATACGACATAGCACANCTAATTCACCGCCATCCCTACCGCTAGCAGAAAGTACATGGCATTCAACGAAAATACGTTTTCAAAACCTAATTTTCACAGGCTCATATCTCCTTCACTATTCGGTTAAGTATAGGCCATTCACGATTACATCACACTTTTCTGAAGCCCTGCTAAAGTTCGACTTTTGGTCACTGGTTACGTATCCTTCCGCTACATGTAAACTTAAACACTGCCATGTTACTACGTTTTAACTGTCAAATGCTTGTTTTTTTCAGATGTTAAGATTTTAGTCATATTTCAAAAACCATTTCGTAAGAATGTCCGTAATTTAGTCGTATAACCATATATATAGGTCAGCTTTATTACTTTTTAACGAAGTCTATATTGAAGATAGTCCTTACGGTTTTTATTTTACATTGTTAACATATTTGTTATATACGACATAGCACATAACCCTTCATACACTTTTATATTTTGCCGTAACTGTGTTTAACCCTGCTATATCTGCGGAGGAAAGAACTGTAGTATTTAATATCTGTTATTAATATGTGTTGGGTTATTTCGTTAAAAGAACGGCCTTAGTTGGAATAAAAATTAAAAAGAAGGGACAACCAGTCCAACGAAGAGACGCAGTAAATTCAAGCACGCAACTCGTGTCGCTCATATTTATATGCATTGGTACATACTGTTTTCTAGATTTATTTCATTTTTTACTTAAATTTATATGGCTGGGCTATGTATTATTGGGTTGTGGCAAACATTCAAATCACGTAAACGTAAGCACGTTGTACAGTTGTGTTTAAAACACCTAGGGCAAGATTACAACGACATGATAAACAGATGTGACTTCTATCNCGTAGGGCAAGATTACAACGACATGATAAACAGGTGTGACTTCTATCAGTTATTTTCGTATTAAAAACTGTTCACGATTAAAATGTATAAATTTCACAAGTCCGATATTTGCAATCCCTTTCACACACACACAACACACACACACACACACACGCACTTTACAGTATATTTATTCCTGCAGTAAAAAAAACATCGTAATTTGCCGAGGTAGGTTTAAAAAGCACAACGCATACGAACTTGACGCTTCGTTCAGAAAAAAGTCTTATAATGTCGTCGGCGTCACCACTTTTGCCAAATACGAATCTGTAACCGTCCCGCCATCACATATATTAATATAAGTATTCAAACCATAAAATCTCGTTTCAGTTATAAATTACGAATTCAAAAATCATTATTTTTGCTGTAATAAGTATGAAATATGCTGAAATTGAGAGCATGTATAATTTGCCTGCTACTACAGGGGCTGCGAAAATTCCTGAGAGAGAGAAAGAGAGAGAACTACAATCTCCGATCCGTCTATTAAATTTTCTTCTTCGTACGAAAAAAAAAACACCATGTCGTTAGGGACTACTCACGGTAATTTACGCTGATATTTTTAACTGTAACAATGAAATATTGTTTCCTTCAGTGCTACCTAAAAATTGAAATATATCAATAGGCAACGTTTAATTTACAAATAGCATACCAATAAACTTGATTGAAACAATATTTATCTATGAACTATTTATTACTGGCCGTTGCCAACACATCGCTACTCATTTTTTTAAAATTCGTTTAAGTTTTATTTTAAGTTAAAGTTTCATTTGTTCAAGAATACAATACTTTAAAGTTAATCACAGTGATACGTATTTGTGGTTTACCAGTTAACTATTTCATAGGTTCGTTTTAAAACATCAAAATAAATCACGAATGGCCTATATATGGCGTTCTATATATTTTCGTCTTTATTTTTCATAAGGAATCTTCTCGCACAGTTTGGGCGTTTAATTGCCGAACATCATATATAATGATATTACAAACACACTGAGGACTTCTTTCACTATATATAGAAACAAATAGCACACATTTGGTTACCCAACAGTAGTCTTGTGTTCTATATATTGTTTGACACACTCCGACAGAAATAACACACCATGCATGTCGTGTGCTAATGAAACCGAGTTATATGCGGAGCCTGTCTGGAGAAACAGAGAGAGGCTAGGGAGATAGCCTGCAGCATACCTTATGTCCATTCCTTATACACGTCGCTTAACTCATAATCCAAACACATTGCAGAAAACATATCCTAGTCCATACGCCTGTGTAATCATTCCTTAGACTGGGCAAGTATCTCCTCTTGTCAGTTGCATTATGCAAGACTTGGATAGCTCGAGTGTATAGCAGATCTGGATTTCTGAATGGTTTGCCTTATTCATAAGAGTTTGAAAAATTAAATAATAGATAATTTATTTCATGAGACGTGCAGCATACTTTAAGAAATACCAATACAATACAGTATTTAAAAATATGAATGTATCCTGTATTGGTAGAGAGGTACACGTAAGAATGTTTTACAAGCTCCTTGGATGGAAGAAAAAAAGTGGCCTACTCATATCCAGTGCCGGACTTCCGTATAGGCGAACAATGCACCTGCCCATGGCACTAGCCTGGTGGGCGAGGGGGAGGGGGGGCTGGTCAGGGGACAATAAGTTTATTTTATTTTATTTATCAAGAAAATCAAATAGGAAAGTACAAGTAAACAAACAGTAATTAAATTAATAGAGGACGCATGACAAGACAGCGCTATTTATTATTACAGTAGCCAAAATTGGATAATATTATTGACCCGTTTAAAAAAGTATATTTGGTTTTTTATTATTATATGTCTAGGTCTGCTTGTCTTGTCTACTTTCTTAATTAAAAAATGTTAATCAAATATAAAATAAAATAGGATATTTTGTTATATAACCAAAAAGGGGGCTCGGACCCTGTAATTGCCTATGGGCCCTGGGTCTCTAAACCGGCCCTGCTCATATCACATGTTACTAGAGCGAAGGACATTCATTGGGTACTTCACATTTGCAAGACTCCTTCAGCGGCCTGTGTGTGTGTGTGTGTGTGTATGTGTGTGTGTGTGTGTGTGTGTGTGTGTGTGTGTGTAAGTACGGAGAGAACATTAAACTTACTCTCTGGCAGCCGTTCGTTGAGTTGAGAGATTTGGGCGGCTCTTAACAAAGAGGTATTTAGAGCCGATGAGGATTAAATGAGGTGAGAATGGAGCAGCGCCGGAATGCAAGGGCGGGGGAAACGGGAGATCCCCGGGAAAACCTGCCAACAGCGTCATCGTCCGGCACGATTCCCACTTGCGAAAATTCGGGAGTGACCCGGCCTGGTATTTAACACCAGTTCGCTTTGCAGAGAGGCGAGCAGGCTAACCGCTCAGCCAAAATGGCCCCCGACGGTCGTTTATGCTAGAAATAATTAAAATACTGTATTGTTCTACGACGTGCAAATTGCAGGAAAGGAAAATGAATCTGTGATAGAAATTCACGTGGTATTACGGAACTGATCGTTATCTTCGTTGACGTATACTGTATTACGTCAAAGCAAATCAAATACCAGTTTAAAAGAACGAGTTATCAGCTGGAACTGAAAGTAATGATAATTTACTTNGTACGTCAAAGCAAATCAAATACCTGTTTAAAAGAACGAGTTATAAGCTGGAACTGAAAGTAATGATAATTTACTTGGAATTATAACTGATCATCACTGTTTGCTGATGCAATAAGAGCAGGATGCCGCCCTTTGGATGTGATATAAGTAACTGTGATAACTGTATATTCGATGCGACTACAGGCTAGCAAGTTTTCAAAGTCTGTAAGACCAAACNGATATAAGTAACTGTGATAACTGTATATTCGATGCGACTACAGGCTAGCAAGTTTTCAAAGTCTGTAAGACCAAACCTTTCAAATGTGGCCTCACATAGGCTATAGGGCAGTTATCAAAACATTTGTTATTTATCAAAGTCGAATATCAGTAAGAATTCATGTCCCCATTTTAAATAATTTCCTGTATTTTTTTATTTTTATTAGAAGGACAATATTTTCAAGTAAAAGAAGAGCACTTTTATACAGAAATATGATGTATGAATGAAAAATAATTTGGCTTATTCCAGTGCATGAAAGTTATTCAGAAAAAAAGTTAATGGAGATAAAAATATGAACTACACATGTTACACAGAAATACGTTATGAAAAACAGCAGAGAATAAACTGTTGTAATTTAAGTAAACTGCTGACTGTCATGTCTCCGATTTTCTATAACCTTTTTCTGAAATAGAGTATCGCATGAAATTTACGTGATAATGGAACTTTTATATTTCACCATTGTGGGTAAAATGTAACTTCCAATACTTGTGCAGAGTCATAAATGCATTTTAGTATGGTATAGTCTTACTTACATACACACATGTGTGTATCCTTGTTTTTACAAAAAATGTAAAGTGCTTTCCTGCAGAATGATACACAATTTGCAAGTTTCCAAACACTACCAGAACATATTAACTTAAACATTTTTTAAATGTATTCCAAGCAGCAATTTTCTGTATTTCAAATATTAGTCGATGTATTTCGCTGCTCGTGCTGTATAAAATATACTATTTTAATAAGTAAGTATGTTAGTGCTTGTATTTAGGGGTTGCGATTTTTCACAAGTAAAACAATTTCTTAATTTTTTTTTGGGAGAAATTTACAAAGAAAACCAAAAGTTCGCATTTTTCTTACAGTATATTAAATAACATGTTCGTCAAAATGCTTGCATATTTACCACCATATAATTTTTGGTCAGGCGTGTGCAGTTTTATATAATTTAACTTTACTTACAGCGACACATGCTTTCATATTTTAAAACATTATCAAAACGTTTGGTGTTATTTATTTGCGCTCCTGAATAGCTCATTACAAATCCCAAGCTCCTTTGGACACTGTCTTATTCATTTGCCGAATAAAGAATCTTTAATCCAGAACAGCCACGTGAACAAAATGTCAAGTTCATGGGTTTAAATATCTAATACACGAGTTGAATAAATTAAAACTATATATAAAATGTTATATTTAAATATAATACATATAAAATATATATAATATGAGTGTAATATATATAAAATATATATAATATAAACATAATTCATATCAGCAAACTTATTCTCAATAAATTTTGTAATTTTTGACTGAACCACCGAAGATAAAAATAACAGTTGTGTACCTTGGCAGTTTTTGTTTTAACTCTGCCATCACATTTGACACTTCTTACATAAATATGTTGAACTTTCTATTGTTATTATATGACAGAGATAAAAATCAAACAGACTCACCAATACTAACGTAAGCGAGTGTGTAGCGTTGGAACTGGATGTTGTAATTAAATGTTATTGAGTACCAATAATAAATTATTATTTTATAAAAGCATAGGTGTAGGCTAGTTTCAACTGGTAACGATGAGAATAATACCTCATAAACAATTACCTTAATAGAGTACTTCCAGTTACTACGAGTGACGTGTAGCAGATAACTCATGTACCCAATCTAATATGCATGGATCAGTGTCGACGTAAGAATAGCCAAGAGACATACCACAACTGAATATATCAACGCATTTACAGTAAATAAGACAAACACTGGTATAAAGCACAAGAAGACAACAAATCTCAATAATCAGCACACGACAAATAACAAGGACCTTGACATAACAAATGCAATATCGCATTTATTACATAGCAATAAAACAATTATTCAATACAAATAATGCGAAGGGACGAAAGAATTTTAACTAAAGCTGATAAATTTAAAATATATATTGAAACGAAGAGAAAAAATTTAATGCTGACGAACGTTTGAAGGTGAGTAAATTTGGTGGAAGTTGACTGAAATATCACTTCTCACAAACAGAGTTATAGATAAAATTAAAATAGAATTTGTAATTGTTATTAGATCTTCAATTGAATTGTTCTAACTAAATATGCCAGAACTTGCTAGCGTGTAGCACAGATAATTTCTACATAGCATGCCTCTGGTAGGATCTTCCTTAATGAAAAGCCAGTTCAGCCAAAACTATAATTTCAGGTGGAATTAATAGTGATATAGCGTTGTCTAACATTATATCAAGTGAAACAATTTCGGCCTTACAATGTACACATCTAGACGGCGTTGTTGTTTGGCGTCACACAGAGACGCTTTGGTGACATCGTGATTGTAGCACCGTTGAAAAAAAAAACTAAAATTCGTTGTGGCTTCTTTCTTGCCCGCGCGATGTTACACACTACCATGCCTCTCCCACGTGGAACATAATTTAGGATGGACAGTCGTAATGTTTCTTGTTGATCATTCGTCCCTATAACAATAAGCTATGTCTGATGGCCGGAAGGAGAGTGCCATAGTTAACTTAACATGTCGTAGTCTACTTAAAATCAGTAAATCGTGGATTTATATCACTGATCAAACTTAATTGAAAGTTTGCGCAGTCACAATAAAAATTCCTAGGCTTGCAGTTAATATCTACAATATAATTAAAATTTACCTTTAGTAATGTGCTAAGAGGAAACACTTCTGAGTTATAGATTTAAGTAAACTTAACTGAATAAAGTAAAATTTTCAGTAAAAAAAAATTACCGAAAAGAGATCTCAAAAATTATAATTTTTTTTAAATTATAAGGCTTCTCCAATTTTGCAAACAAACAATTATTTTCCACAAAATTTAAAGAAAAAGTAAATTCATAATATTACCTAATGTGTAATACCTTTACACCTTTAAACTCCAGGACAATACGACATTTAATGTTGCAGCCTGGCTAAGAACTAAGTAAAACCACACTTCAGAAAATTTATAATTGCAGGGCATAATTCTTTGCACTTAAAATAAGACTTAGAGCTGGAAAAGAATTTCGCACTGGTTCAACTGCGGGAAACAATGAAAGCAATCTGGTTTTACTAAAACATAGAATGTTTCCACATTGTCTGCTGCAAAATCACAGCATTCTCGCAGCTCGGTTTCACGAAATGTATACAATAAACACACTTTTAATAAAAATCAGCTTGTTGAAAGATTTTCAAACAAAAACGAAGCAAACTGTGCTCTGCTCAAGTCATTCCTCATTTCCGACTGTACAAACATCCTGAAAACATTTGTCATAATAACTCCATAATATTATCAATATACGTTTCAAATAAGTAAATGTGGTATCAAAGTGTTTAAAATCATGAAATAAAAAATTGCGTAGCAAATAATTATTTTTAATCAAACGAAGCACAATATTTATAATTAGTGCAAACCTTATTCGCAAGTATATTAGACGTAGAAACAGTGTTTACCATACCTCCTTTCTGAACTGTAGGCTACCAAACACATATTGCTCCAGAAAAGTTATTAGACGCAAATCTGCACCACTCGTTCACGCTTCCGGAAACAGAGGGGTGCAGATTGGCATCAAATCAGTTTTCTGAAGCTAGCTATGGTTGGTGCAATTCGGGCATGAATATTAAATTGGTAATATTTATTTAGTGAAGTTGAGGAAACATACAAATAAATGCTCAAAATATCTGCAAAGATGTAACACGGAAACCAAATAAAATTGTATTAACGTCTTCCAATAAATCAGTTATAAGCAATAGAAACAGTCAATAATCCAACACAGTCGATACTATTAATTTGTTGCCGCCGACAAGATAGAACAACGTTATACAAATTACGTCTACTAATGTTATTACGACGTATTAATTAATTAACATAAAATTTGGATAATGTTGACACAAAATATGACTGTGTCAAATATTTGTCAAAATGATAAGTGCCCCATTCCNAAATAATGCGAAGGGAAGAAAGAATTTTAACTAAAGCTGATAAATTTAAAATATATATTGAAACGAAGAGAAAAAAATTAATCCTGACAAACGTTGTAAGGTGAGTAAATTTGGTGGAAGTTGACTGAAATATCACTTATCACAAACAGAGTTATAGATAAAATTAAAATAGAACACTGTTTGTAATTGTTATTAGATCTTGAAATTGAATTGTTCAAACCAAATTTGGCAGAACTTGCTAGCGTGTAGCACAGATAATTTCTACATAGCATGTCTCTGGTAGGATTTTCCTTAAAGAAAAGCCAGTTCAGCCAAAACTATAATTTCAGGTGGAATTAATAGTGATATAGCGTTGTCTAACATTATATCAAGTGGAACCGTTTCGGCATTACAATGTACCCATCTAGACGGCGTTGTTGTTTGGCGTCACACAGAGACGCTTTGGTGACATCGTGATTGTAACACCGTTAAAATAAACTAAAATTCGTTGTGGCTTCTTTCTTGCCCGCACGATGTTACACTCTCCCACGTGGAACATAATTTAGGATGGACAGTCGTAATGTTTCTAGTTGATCAGTCGTCCCTATAACAATAAGCTATGTCTGATGGCCGGAAGGAGAGTGCCATAGTTAACTTAACATGTCGTTGCCTACTTAAAATCAGGAAATCGTGGATTTATATCACTGATCAAACTTAATTGAAAGTTTGCCCAGTCACAATAAAAATTCCTAGGCTTGCAGTTAATATCTACAATATAATTAAAATTTACCTTAAGTAATGTGCTAAGAGGAAACACTTCTGAGTTATAGATTTAAGTAAACTTAACTGAATGAAATAAGATTTTCAGTAAAAAAAAATTACCGAAAAGAGATCTCAAAAATTATAATTTTTTTATAAGTATAAGGCTTCTCCAATTTTGCAAACAAACAATTATTTTCCACAAAATTTAAAGAAAAAGGAAATTCATAATATTACCTAATGTGTAATAAATACCTTTACACCTTTAAACTCCAGGACAATACGACATTTAATGTTGCAGCCTGGCTAAGAACTAAGTAAAACCACACTTCAGAAAATTTATAATTGCAGGGCATAATTCTTCGCACTTAAAATAAGACTTAGAGCTGGAAAAAAATTTCGCACTCGTTCAACTGTGGGAAACAATGAAAGCAAACTGGTTTTACTAAAACATAGAAGGTTTCCACATTGTCTGCTGCAAAATCGCAACATTCTCGCAGCTCGGTTTCACGAAATGTATACAATAAACACACTTTTAATAAAAATCAGCTTGTTGAAAGATTTTCAAACAAAAACGAAGCAAACTGCTCTGCTCAAGTCATTTCTTAGTTCCGACTGTACAAACATCCTGAAAACATTTGTCATAATAACTCTATTGGGTCTGACACCCTTTTATCATATTAACAATATACGTTTCAAATAAGTAAATGTGGTATCAAAGTGTTTAAAATCATGAAATAAAAAATTGCGTAGCAAATAATTATTTTTAATCAAACGAAGCACAATATTTATAATTAGTGCAAACCTTATTCACAAGTATATTAGACGTAGAAACAGTGTTAACCACACCTTCTTTCTGAACTGTAGGCTACCAAACACATATTTCTCCATAGAAGTTATTAGACGCAAATCTGCACCACTCGTTCAGGCTTCCGGAAACAGAGGGGTGCAGATTAGCATCAAATCAGTTTTCTGAAGCAAGCCATGGTTCGTGCAATTCGGGCATGAATATTAAATTGGTAATATTTATTTAGTGAAGTTGAGGAAACATACAAATAAATGCTCAAAATATCTGCAAAGATGTAACACGGAAACCAAATAAAATTGTATTAACGTCTTCCAATAAATCAGTTATAAGCAATAGCAACAGTCAATAATCCAACACAGTCGATACCATTAATTTGTTACCGCCGACAAGATAGAACAACGTTATACAAATTACGTCTACTAATGTTATTACGACGTATTAATTAATTTACATAATATTTGGATAATGTTGACACAAAATATGACTCTGTCAAATATTTGTCAAAATGATAAGTGCCCCATTCCTGCTTAGACTTTTGTACGTACACATGCATATCAAGAATCTAGAACACTTTTGTACGATCCTTGGTGTACAATCAGCGGACCTGTCTGACTGGTCAGGCTGCCGAATATCGTTCTGCACGAACGAATGTATGTTCTTTTAAACTGAATATCTTACCTACCTCGGAGTGCTTGCTGTGGCATGCCGGCTATCAGCTAATATCTACGCCTACTGTGTTTTTTCTGATATTCCACCATAAGCTATGGAAAACACCAACACAACATTTCATGTAGCGCACATTATTATAAGAATTGTCTTTTTAAATGTAAAATATATATTTTTAACTCAACTGCATTTTCTTCCATGTGGATTTCGTACTTTATAACAAAACAGAAATCACACCACAGGTAAAGTAGGTGGGTGTAGGAAAACTCGCATGGCAAAATATGTGCATACACCACAGCCTGCATTCTCTATGGTTTCAAGCCTATAAGACAATTTTAAGGAGACGGTTATATTTAATGATATAATTCAATTATTCAGTTATTTGAATTTAAAAAAACTAAATGCTGGACACACGCACAATTTATTCAGTTTTATATGTGAAAAAGAAAGGCTTCTCATAGGAAGCTTGACTAAACGACGGCGTTGCTTACCAAGCATGCAGCTAAGCATTTTAAATTGGGAATAAAAGTTACATAAATTCCTTCTCCATGCATTAGTTTTGCAAATTTCTCCGTACATTTTCAGACAATTTTATAAATTCATAATATTTTGTAAAAATGTACATTTTAATGTTAAATTTAGAGAAAATTAAACATAAAAATTAACAAGATTTCTTAACGTGCCAGTGTTCCTTAATAAATATCGCATGAAAAACTTTTCGTTTGAAACAGTCCTATTTAAAATTCATGAATTGCTATGTTATCTCTACATAGTTTCACCATTTAAACTATGTGACTGCAGGCTTGGTCAAGTCTGTCTCATGTACGACATAGACTAAAGATGAGGTAGGCCGATCTCGCTGACTGCGCACAACCAGTCTACATATCGCAATATTCAACTGATTATCTGCCAAAACGACCAGCAAAAACGGCG
>NQII01008480.1:38347-68177 GCA_002778355.1 Clitarchus hookeri | reverse complement strand
TGATATCAATTTATTGTGAGACGTTGAGTCGAGAGAATTTTGTTTGTAGTCATTGTAAATAAAATTAGGAAATTACAATTGACTCTTTTATTTAATTAAGACCTCCATCCCTTAACTAAATTGGTTAGGACCACTGACTTCGAGAGAAAATTATAACATTAACCACAATTATTATTATTAAATCTGTAAATAAAATATACGCCAAAGTTCAATTTAACACAAACTAAGNTTAACATTAACCACAATTATTATTATTAAATCTGTAAATAAAATATACGCCAAAGTTCAATTTAACACAAACTAAGGAACGTTCATGTAAACAAAAGTGTTAAGATACCGCGAATAGATTATATCCACTCAGCCTGCTCGGTCTAGTCAGCGTAGCCTGCGAACGTGTGAATCCGCCTCGCTGATATGCCGGCACGTGCATCAGGCTTTATAGGAGTTAACTTACAAGGTCAAGTACGGTAGCATGTATAGTGTAATATCGGCTTAAGGCTCGTGTAATTGCCATATTTATAAGTATTACTAAACATTATCTTGATTCAGGGTGTGTTTATAAAGGCAAAATGGTAATCAAGCAGCACACGTATGGTAAAGACAGCGACCTGATCAAGCGTGCATAACGGTATTGGCGTCACTCGGCGATCACGCGAAGGTCGAGGTCAACACTCCTGACCTGACCACGTCTGCCGCAGGCCGCGAGTGCTCGGACCAGCTCCGCAGTGGGCAAGCGGTGACTCGTACCAAGACCCCNTGACCACGTCTGCCGCAGGCCGCGAGTGCTCGGACCAGCTCCGCAGTGGGCAAGCGGTGACTCGTACCAAGACCCCTCCCTAGTTGTCAAATGGCTCTCGTTTTAACAAGGTGTGTCTGATATAATTCAAAATAAAACTATGAGTACTTAGAAAATGTATGTTTAAACACAGGTTCGTGGCACGGACACATGGACCCCCCAAAGCTTGGAAAGTAAACGTCAACAGCATGCTCTTGCATTCCACTTGTATGACGTGGTTTTTTCCCGTTTTCCCCTCGAAATATCCCTTTCCCCCCAAAATAACTACAAAATTTCCCTTTTCCCCTAAACATTTCCCAAATTTCCCAAACATTTTTTCAAAACTTTTTTCAATGACTCCACAATGTGGCTCAGTGACTCCGTTTTGGGCAAAGAGGGATTGAGGAATTTTACGAAAATATATTTAAAGTATTATTACTACATCATGCTCTTGCATGAAAAGCCAGGAGGGTTATCGCAGAGTCTTCCCAAAATAATTTAACATTAAGTCCTTCCTACAAGATGATATACATTACGCTCTTGCATGCCAAGCAAGGAGGGTTATCTTAGAGTATTCCCAAATTAGATTATAATTTAAGTCGTTCCTACGAGATGTTATACATTACGCTCTTGCATGACAAGCCAAAAGGGTTATCGCAGAGTCGTCCCAAAATCAAATTGAAATTTAAGTACTTCCTACGAGATGTTATACATTACGCTCTTGCATAGCAAGCAGGGAGGGTTATCGCAGAGTCTTCACAAAATCAACTATAATTTAATACCTTCTTACGAGATGATATACACCATGCTCTTACACAGCAAGCAGGATGGGCTCGCAAAGTCTTCCCAAAATCAATTAACATTTAACTCCTTCCTACTATATTATATACATTACGTGCTTGCATGCCAAGCCGAGAGGGTTATCTCAGTGTCCTCCCAAAATAAAATTTAAATTTAAGTAATTGCTCTCGCATTCCATTTCAACAGGGTGCTGCGGTGATGCAACGGATAAATTACATGTTAAAATTCACGCTCTCGATTTCCATTTTCGACGGGCGCCGCAGTGATGCAACAGATAGATGACATGTTAAACTTAACGCTCTTGCATTCCATTTTCGACGGGGTGTCGCAGTGATGCAATGGATAGATGACATGTTAAACTTCACGCTCTCGCATTCCATTTCGACGGGGTGCCGCCACACTCAGATATACTTCACACTCTAGCATGCCAAGCCAGGAGGGTCATCTCAGAGTCTTCCCAAAATCAATTAACATTTAAATCCTTCCTACAAAATGCTCTTTCACCCGCGATAACTCGAAAACTATGCGTTTAATCGAAAATGCCACTTCATTAAAAATTAAAGTAGACCAAATTTCCTATAAAATGCATTTATGGCATTTAAATTTCTCATAGCGGGAGTCGCACGATGAAAAGTGGCGAGTTTTTGGTCCCCCTGATCAAAGCTGAGAAGTGCCCTCTCCCACCTTTCTATCTCTCATCGGCGCTCTACTTTCACTATATCATGCTTGAAAACAACTGTTTTGAATAAATTGATTGTAAAGATGAATGTTAATGAAATCATATTATGTATTACATGATACATGAGATTTCTTGAAGTTAGTTATTTTACTTAGAAATAACCTCGGGCTTCGTTGAGGAGTAGTGGCGAAGTAAAATAAGTTTGGAACACACTTTTATTTTATTTTACAAGAGGATGTGGTTATTGAAGTCGTATTCGTTTGCGTACAGACGTTGATGGTCAAGGCAGGGGGATGACGTCTCGGGCAGTAGAAGGCCCGGGTTGGTCAAGTTGGAGGGGGGTGAATGGCGGTTCTGCAAGAGGAAAAATTATAAGAGTTGAATGATTTATATGCTAGAGAAAACGTTAATAGTAAAGGTGTAATTCTGTAGAAATGCTGTAAAAAATTGTAAGAATTACTACCTTCTGTCACTCCAGCTGCTTCAGACAGTGGTATTGCAACAGCGGGGTCGTCCTGCTTGTCTTCATCTTCCTCATAGACAAAGCCTTGTGCAGAAGAGACCTGCATGTCTACAGCCACAACTTCCTCGGCAGTCCTTCTTGCATTTGCAGGAATTAAGTTAAAGAAGTCTTTACGGAGCTGGGGACCTCGGGGTGGTAACTGGAACCAAGCCGTTTTTGGTCGACTTCCACCCCCACTTCTCAGGTTCTAAATCATTGCCGATCCACTGCTGCATTTGGTGGAAAACTCTGAGGCTGTGTTGATGGGCTGCAAATTCAGTGAGAGGGATCGAAGCAATGTTTCCTGTGACCCTGTATGCTGATGTCATGTAATACTTGTATCTCATCTTGTTGAGATTACTTGATTGGTGGTTACAGCCATACAGGGAAACAAGAAATTTTCCCCCAGCAGCAGTAATTTCCTTCGGATGGGCTGAAGGATCAGTAAATTTATTAATGTAGGTTTTAAGATCCGGATTTTTAGTCAGAGTCTTCAGGAATTAAGCCTTGCCTTGGTTAAACAAAGCGTATGTGGAGTCACAACCACTCATCGCATGGAGGAACAGCATATGGTTGGCGAGACTCTTCTCCACTGCACTTCCAGGTTGGTACAGGAATTGAAGTGCTCTCCCTTTACCTGGTTTGAGGAAAAATACATTCGGAGAAGTTTGGAGACCCATCATTATGACCAAAAGGTCTATATCTTCCCCCACAACTGCAATACTTTCATGAGCTGAAGCCAGGGATTCAGCCATTCGCACTATGGGCGTATCTGCATCCTCAGTTGCTTGCTCGCAGGCAATTCCAGCGTCATTGTACTTTGCCATCAGCATGGTTATTATTCGACTTTTGTTTATTGCATTTGACAGAAAGTTTTCTTGAGAAATCGTCGGTATCATTGTGTGGGTGAACTGTATTTCCACTGAGTGCTTCTTGCTTGATTTCCTCAAGCGCTCCATGGATTTAGTGCATTTGTGCCCATCATGGTATCCATCAAAAACAATCACTGCACTTGACTTGTTGTTTCGAACGTAATTGATGTAAGTGTCTCGAATATGTTCGAATGAATGACCACTCGACCATACAACTCTGTGCAACAAAAAACCTCCTTCAATCATGTATACCGTACTGCTGTCCAACGGTGAGGTGTCTGGAAGTGGTTGAAAAGCTTTGTACAAAGTCGATTTCGTTCCTTTTCGCATGCTACCCCCATCAAACAAAGCTAGGGGATATGGAGACAGTTGATAGGTTAAGAAATCCTCTAATTCATCTTCTGATTGTTTGGCAACAACCATCCTTTGAAACAGAGTGGTTGGCTTAATGATCACATGTTCATCATTAATCAGGACGGCCGAGTTGATGGTTGCAAGGGGCACCACCCGGTCACTCCGTTTGAACTTAACCGATTTAAAATCACCGCCAATAATTCCATTGATACATTGGGGCCCTACCTCCATGTACAAGTGACAATTGATTTTAACACCCCCCACTATCCCACTACTGATTGAAATGAGTTCTGGGGTATCGGAGGAGTTCTGGGGTATCGGAGAAAGGTGGGTGTTGATGAAACCACTCTAACATTTTTTTAGTATAATTGTGGTCCCGACGTACCCTTGCATCACGACTATCCATGTGCAGTTCAGATGTTGCAAAATTCACGCCGCAGAAATCCTCGATTGCGTTAGCAACATGCAGGAGTGAGGTCATGCCCAGCGACCACCTCGCCAAAATGCCCTCGCTGAATCCACGACCTCTACTCAGCCCACCTTGAACCTTCATATTCTTCATGAGCTCCTACTCAATGCACTCCATGTTCCGCACCAGTATTTTTCACTAAGTCGAATAGTGAAACCCCCTTTCGAATAAATGCCCTGAATTCATCTGGTGGCATAGAATGCTCCAATGTATGCATATCTTGCAAATACATATGGAAGTATGGTAGCATCTTGTGCATGACTTCAAGTTGTAGTTTTCCGTAGCCCATTCGCTCAGATCCAACAAATCTCACCACTAAAATTATTATTTCGAAATACTGAATCCACAACTTTGCAGTGGGCGCTAGATTAGCGAAATTTTGAAGCTGAGCTTTCATTTTTTGTTCGATTTCCTTCCCACAATCCCTTTCATCTGCGTCCAGTAGCTCAGATCGATTCATACAATACAAAAGTTGCTCAACTTCGAAGTGGAACGTGGGGGAGAAGTTGAGGGACTCCATTATCACCTTACCTAGAGCTGTAAGAGCCAACATGTGTACTCTGACAGCCCTAGTGTAAGCATGTCCAGTCATAATCTTCTCAGTACTGTTGACTGCGTACACTGTATTGAAAAGTTCGGTCAGGCCACTCCCTTCCATGATGAAACCCACCGCCCCCATGAATGACATTAACAAATGAAACCCTCCTAGCCTTATGACCACATTAGGCAGTTCAGGGTCTCCCACACGACTAGCAATAACATCTCGTGCCTTGAGGTAAAGATGTTGAACAAATGTGACAAAAGTGGTTTTCTGCCCCAATGATTGTGTTTTTTCTACAGCACTCAACAATGCTGTGTAGATTGTATCATAATCACTCGGAGGAGCGTTGATGAACGGCTGGCAATCTATGAACGTCGTTTGGTACGGTACTTCTCTTGTCACTTCTTCCATGAACCCATTCCACCCACACATGCCTGGAAGGTCTTCATATTTGCTGTACAGCCACAGCAGGAGAGGCACTGATGGAACAACTGTGTCAGTGTGAGGGAACGATGTACTTAGGTCGTTGATCTGAATTGCGGATAAGCCAACACCATTTTTCCTCTCAAAATGTTTAAGTTGAACAGCTCCGACGGTTCCAACCATTTGTGCTGATGGTATACCCTTCAATCGTGCAATTTTTTGACCTGGGACTATTGCACTTTTTGGGGTGACACATTGGATGCCCCCCATTGCGTGAAAAGTGTTATGTCCATCAATAGTTTGAATGCTGAAGTCGGCATTGTCATACACCATTTGGGAAAGTGTTTGTTTGTCAACAGCCAGAGGAGGGCGCACTATTGACGATATTTCAAATCGTGTTACTTCGTTGTAAGATGAACGAAATCCCAGGGATGGCAGCACATTAATCAATTTTCGAGAACCATATTTCTTGCATAAAAACGCTGCCAAGCCGATTTGAAGAGGAGACAGGAATGACAGAGGCCGCACAGTGCAAATTATGCTATGTGCAATCGCTACTGATATTTTCCTCCACTTCTCAAGATTAGCTCGCTTCTTGCTCACCACCACGGTGTCTGTAAAAGCTCGAACAGTCTCAGGAATGAGATCCTCATTCCATTCTAGAAACCTATCTGTCATGTTATATACTTGGGATCTTATATCCTCAACAACAATGGCAGCGGCCATTTTAACTATTCGAACCAATATATCTTCGCCATACTTTTCAAGGAGGTGTGTTGTAACTGTCTTAGGACGAGGACGAAAATCACCTTTAATCTCATTCATCAATTCGTCCATTGTGGATTGACATTCCTCATCACTTTTTTTCTAGAAAACAGTAAATTAATTGCATAACAGCATCCATCTCATCTGTAAGGTGTCTGCCTACAGTGTGTTTCCTTGTCTGTTGTGGGGACTGGTGCAGAGTTTTCATGCCTAGAAAATGATACTTAGCATCAGCTGCTACCAAGTCGTTAACTGTCTCTACACGGCGTACTATAAAACGTCCAAAGTCATCATTACGATTTTTCGCGAGTCTAAGAACATTTTCTCTGACAGATAATTTCGTCACGGGGTACACCAGATTGCGTCTTGAGAGAGGCTTTCTCATTTGTTTCTTCGCATAGTCTGGTGGCACCTTCTCTCCGCACAAAAAAAAACAATGCGTTTTGAAAACAAAGTCAGGGATAGGAACGCAGCTGTTGTGATGCAGGTTTCTCTTGAGCCCTCCTCAACAAATGAGCAGCAATCGACTTTTCTTTCACATAACTCTTCCTACAGTTGTCATGGACTTCAATTTGTGTAATCCTCTTAAATGCAGAAAACCTTACCATCCTGTCTCTTCTTACTGGCTTCAATGAAAGATTTCAACCCCTTTTCTTTCACAACACTCGTGTGTCTTCTAACAGCTTATCACAAAGTACACATTCCGGGCGAGACATTATGCACGCACATAACACTAAACACAAGACCACATAAGATTTTACCACGACGCGTTGGTGATTCTAAGCAAACTAACTCAATACAAGAGCTGGTAGGTTAGAGGGGCACCCCCCTCCCCAAAAAAGGGGCTGGGGGAAGGGACTCTGAAGGACGGATTGTGACTAACAACACATAACGGGACCGAACGAAAACGGGATTACCCTTAATGGGTAATGGCCGCACCATTAGGGGTAACTGACTAGTGCCGGCTGTCCTGAAAGTGTTCATACGCAAAATGTCATTTCTCCTGAATTATTTTACTTTTTATTTATCTAATTCATTGTTCATCTAAGCATTCATAAAAGAAGGGAACATCGCGCCGTCGCGTTTTGGGAGGGCATTCCTCTCGTTTTGGCTGAGGGCCAAAAATACACCATCCTNTAAGGGAACATCGCGCCGTCGCGTTTTGGGAGGGCATTCCTCTCGTTTTGGCTGAGGGCCAAAAATACACCATCCTACATCGAGCTTTACTGCGTGACCCCCGTTATAAGAAATTTAAATTTCAAAAATGCATTTTATAGGAAATTTGGTCTACTTTAATTTTGAATGAAGTGGCATTTTCGATTAAACGCATAGTTTTCGAGTTATCGCGGGTGAAACAGGGCGTTTCTCTAGTTATTGCCAAAGGGCCAAAAAATTGCCTGTTTTCAGCGCGCTCTAGCGCCTGGATACTTCATCCGAAAATTAAACTTGATAAATGCATTTTGTAGGAAGTTTTGTCTTCTTTAATTTGGTATAAAATGGTATTTTCGATTAAACGCATGTTTTTCTTAGATATAAGCCAAAAACTAAAAATATTACGAAATATTTACGGTTTTTTGCGTTTTTCTTGTAAAGCTCACCACCCTCGAGGGCGCAAACATGAAATTCGGATTCAGCACCCCAGAAAACATATAGAACCGGTGAGGAACATATTCCGGATTTTTTTCTTAGTAAAATCACCGGTTGACTGGACTAGTTATCGACGGCAAGACTGCACACCAGTTCAGTGCTTTGCGCGTAGAGGCGATGAGAGTTGATGTGCATGTCTCGGTCGCCCCTACGCTTTTAGGGTAGACAATTCCTTAAATCACAAGGCCGTGGTCGGCATGCCCGCGCGCTGTGCGGAGGCGACGATGGTAAGAAACAGTTAAGAGAGAGGCGGGAGTAGCCGCGGAGAGGGACTGGAAGTAACGGGACCAGGAGACTTTAATGCTAGTCGGGCGCGCGGGGCCAGGTAGACGGGGCAGGCCTCTGTAGTAGGGTCGCGCGCGCACGCACGCACACTCCTGCGCGGGCTAACGGGACGTGCCCCCAGTCCCGGCTCCTAGGATATCAGCCTGCGAGCACGCTGCCTCCAAAGCCAGCCGACCTGACAAACTTAGCTCATAGCCAGTAACGAGGCTGGACGTCAGGCTATTCTCGGTAAAGAGAGCACTTTTGAAAGCTATCTCATTTGGAATAATAGTCAGNTAACGAGGCTGGACGTCAGGCTATTCTCGGTAAAGAGAGCACTTTTGAAAGCTATCTCATTTGGAATAATAGTCAGTGAATATATTTCATTATAGTCTTAGACGTTAACTTTCTAGTCCGGTGAAATATATACACTGTATTTATTACTTACATGGCAATATTTATTTTAAAAAAGTGATGGGAAGATAAAAAAAATTACTGGAAGGAAAAAAGTAACTAGGGCCTCAAAAGTGCTCACTTTACCGTGAACAGCATAACCACTTGTGTGATACTAAAAGAGAACCAGTTCAAGTAACTGGCATTTAAAAATGAAGGATTTTGCAAGGAAATTACACGAAGGGGAGAGACGATTTTATAATGAAAATATACAAACTCAATTTATTTCGCATGCCAGTTAAAAATGTATATCATGCAAAATTGTATCCCAAATTCGGTTCCATGTGGCTGTTAAGTAATACCATTTTTTTTGCAACCAGATAATGGTAATCATGTTCACTCAGAATATGAAAGTCAATTCCATTTCTTTTGTAGGCGCTACAGAATATTTTGCAAGCATTCACACAAAAATCAGTTGTGACAACTAAGTACAATTGTATTAATTAACAGTTATTGCTCTCACACAGCTCAGTTTCACATTAATTTTGGCCGTATTTCTTTGAATAGTTTAGTCTATCTAACTGGTTTTATATTCCTAGCAAATAAACGTAAAATTTTTGAATATATTACGCAATTCTCAACTTAAAGACAGGATAACATGTACAGGGATGGACAAAATAATATGAACACCATGCAATATAGTACATTTTGTTGCATGTTGGCAACACTGCTTCCGTGTAAATAATGCGACGCGTATGTATTCACAGTTTAAGTGCTAAGACTTGTAGGTTATATTTCAGTGTATTGTACGCTTTGTTCTGCGACGGTTAAAACAAGCGATCGGTAAAATGTGTGATCTCTCAGACTTCGAAAGAGGGCAAATCGTTGGTGCTCGGTTAGCGGGAGCGTCTGTGACGAAAACAGCTGAATTGTTTAACGTTTCAAGAGCGACAGTATCCACGGTAATGACAGCATACACAAAACATGGTAAAACATCATCGGCGAAGAGGAATAGTGGCCGAAACCTAAAGTTAACTGACAGAGATCGACGAACATTAAAAAGAAATGTGGCCAGACAACATGAAACTACCGCGGCAAAAGTGAGAGCAGAACTTAACACTCACTTGAGTAATACTGTTTCGACAAAAACAGTACGGCGGGAGCTCCACAAAGCTAACATTCATGGAAGGGCTGCAATTGCGAAACCCTTTATAACGGAAGCCAACGCTAAGCTGCGAAAGAAGTGGTGCCACGATCATAAAACCCGGACACTTGATGATTGCAAGAATGTGGTTTGGTCCAATGAATCATTGTTTACATTGTTTCCTACAAACGGCCGGGTTTATGTACGGAGAACCCCAAAAGAAGCCTACAATCCGGACTGCCTGCTTCCTACAGTCAAGCAGGGGGAGGTTCCGTTATGATTTGGGCGGCTATATCATGGTATTCAGCTGGTCCTCTCATTCACATCACTGGCCGGATTACTGCGAATGAATATCTCGACATCCTCAATGATGAAGTTCTTACTATGACTAGCATATTGCTGCCAAACACTGCCATATTCCAAGATGATAATGCGCCCATACACACAGCCAAAAAGGTTCAGTCTTGGTTTGAGGAGCATCAGAATATCATCAAACATCTTCCCCGGCCAGACCTCAACATAGTTGAACCGTTATGGGGAGTTTTAGAGGAGAGAGTGACGAGCAGATTTCCATCTCCAGCATCATTGAAGCAATTGGCGGATGTTTTGGTACAAGAATGGGACAACATTCCGTTGGAAACTATTCAGACGCTCTACGAATCTATTCCGCGAAGAATTGCAGTTGTTATAAAAGCAAATGGTGGCCCAACACCTTATTAATAAATAAATATTGTGTATATGTCAGGTGTTCATATTATTTTGTCCATCCCCTGTATGTGTTGGTAGAACAAAATAATCGCGCAATAGTCTCCAGAAAGTTTGCACTTTTGTAGGAAGTTCGTTGGTACCGTTACTAAATGTCAAGGTGCGATTCGCGCCGACACGACAGCGAAATCTAAACACTAATATCGCATTACAATTGACTGCGCTGTGCGCCCTGCAAACTGTAAAAGTGTAGTTATTACCCGAAGTAAGGTTAACGTTAGGAGTAAAACGAAATTTCTTATGGGAGAGTTGGACATAGGGAAAATATCCGCCCAAAGTGATCTGGTATTCCAAATAGGACGCTATGAAGCTGACGGTAAATAGAGTAACTCTATTTATTTGTGTTTAAAAGTTTGCGTTTGGCTCGAATTGTGATAAATACATCTCCCAGCCAAAATTCTTCGTATCCAGTTTATTTCGAAACTACTATTCACGCTCTCCTGTAGTGTTTACAAGAGCAAACAGTAGAAATACAACCGTGGCATTGAGGATTCAAAAGCGTGCCTATTTACAATGGAAAAACGTTATGAATTTAAATGCGAAATAAATATAACTGGCGTAGAAAGGAACTTTGTACTTTTTTCATTTTCCTTGAAGAAACTGCGCAGGAAAGCCCAGAAAATCATATTCTTAACCATTTCACTATTATTTTTATTCACTTGGCCTTTTTTTAATAAAGCAATTGTTTAGGCCAACGTTTTGCTGAATCCAGTTTACACAAAATATTAACATCTGAACATTTCGTTATATTTCCACTCTAAATCGAAGAACAAAGCTTATCCTTTACGTAGGTTCTAACACAATACAAATAGAAAGATTTTACACAATTATATTCATTTCAAGAAAATTACAACTATCTCATTTACTTGTATAGAACACGGAAGATTCCGGTACACATGCGATACCAGTGCACCCTATCGGCGAAAATGTGTAGTTGCTAAACTAAAAGAATTGAGCTTCCCAGCCACATGTGTAGAACAAACCTTTCCCGAAGCGAGTGCTTGTGTGTCGGCAATATTTGCACTTAAAACTGCCGCTGGTATCACAACCGCGTTGATTCCTGTAAGGAGATGGACGATTATGTAAATATTATCTGTAAATAGCAAGTGATAATTATTAATGTCACGAAACGCCTTCAAAATTTTTAATATTTATGTTGTGAATTACTTGTGAATAAATTAGGAAATTATTATTAGCTCTTTTATTTAATTAATATCTCCACCCCTTAAAGAACCTTGTTATGCCTAGAGACTTAAAACAATACATAACAACTTTTTCTTAATGAAATACGTTTTTTTTCTTTTCCTACTATCAACAAGAGACATTATGCATGGCGTCACATAGCAGGCATATATAGGAAGCCCTGTCTGTACTTGGAACTACCTATCGTCCACACTCAACGAGTCAATGAAAAGTGTTTTTTACTGTTATGTATTATTGGTACCAACCAGTCAAAATACCCGGCGTGGCAACAGCTTGTTACACGATAGACACCTGGAATATTCGACAATGATTGCTTGCCATGCACTTGAACATTATAAAGGCGGAATTACGATGTTTTTTTTACTAACAACTCTAACTAAGTGTTATATGAGCCCCATACGCATACAAGGAAGGGAGTATCATGCAAGGAGACATGCATCACGGCAAAGAGGGATTGGGCTGCCATGGCCAGATTGTGGCCATGACAACCTCCCTAAGTGTACTTATAGCTAAACTATAATTAGAAGAGAAAGGGAAAAACCGGCATAGTCACCGTAAAAACCCTTTCGACAGGAAAGAATTAAAAATTGCTTCATGCATTATCATGTTTACAGAAAATGCTACAGGATACAGAGGATAGGAATCATGCTCTTTATTATGATAGGACAAAAGTGCTAGTAGAGAAGGGGCGGGAACTTTCTTTCGATGGGCGCTGGGTTTAACCAGAGTTATGGAATTACGATGACTTCGCATACGACATACAATGCAACCAGCAAAAAAAAATCACTCAATTCGAGCCTAGTTTGGCATGTCTTCCGTACATTACTGACCGACTGCCATGTTAAGCATTAAAAACTTTTGATATATGATAGGATTCCTATGATTAATTCACATAATGAAGTTTTAATTTATGATTTACAACAAAAATAAAAGTTGATTATTCGCATTTCTGGGAAAGGCTTACAGCTGAACCAATGGAACTTCACATTTCATATTTAAAATTATCATTGTGATGTACGATATGTATTCGTAAGATGTTAGCATAGTTCCAACTACAACAGTTTTTTACTAGAGCTAATTAAAGAATGCCTAAAAATGACCGTTAGCAGTCTTATTTTTCTGAGGGTTTCAAAACCAATATTTTGTTGATTTTCTTATTAGATGATAGAATAATGGTTTAAGATAAAGTATTTATAAGGGCATTGTTATAACTAAAACCATTTGCCTATGCATCGTTCCGGCATAGAACGCGACAATGTGCGGCGGTGGACAGTCGATTCCGAACTGATCAAAAGTTGTTACAGATGTGTACAGTACAGTGCTACATGTCTGAGCTGTCGGGTGGCGCAAGACATGGTGCGGGTAGGGTTGGTGCGTGGATGATGTGGCTAGTGCAGGTCCCAAGTCCATTCATCAATACAACTTGCTTTTTTTCTCCAACCTATGAATAACAGATTCTTGAAAACACTGCCGTACAGGAAATGGCTGCCAGGAGAATATCATGGCACGTTTGATGTAGCGGGAGATTGGAACTAAACCACGATGTTAAAAGCTGTTCATGGTAAAGAGAGTACTTTTGAAATAAATCTTAGAAAAATTTCACTGCACATACCTGCGTACATTTTCACAGGAACACTGACTGTCATATGCCCAGTAAAGTTGGAAAAAGACAGAGGGAAGGTAGTTTCATATCTTTAACGTTAAATTTAATGTGTTAAGCAAACATTTGAAGTAATAGTTCTTTTGGAGCGTTGAGGGCAAAAGTTTAGTGTGCAACGGAAGTTGCGCGCGCACAGTTTAACGAAATTCGACAGTGAACGTGGTAGGGGTATGACCCAATGCGCATGCGCGTATCGTCTAGTTATATACAAACGCAAAGATCACAATATAGCACGTGGTTATATTTAAAACCGACAGAAAATCAGTTCATGTAATAATTAAATTGATAAACATTTCATTTTTATTAGTAATTCATTGTGTGTATATATAATAATTATATATATAATAATTATATATAATAGTTATATATATAATTATTTTACTTACATTATGCCGTGAAAAATTTGCTAGTAAAAAAATTGTATAATCAAATTTTGAAAGTATTTTCAAGTATTTGAGGTTAATTTTTTGCAATTTTTTTTTAAGTTATACTTTTTTTTGGCGCGTTGAGGGTATTTGATTATTTTCTTTAATCAAAGCTTAATGTCTTCCTTCGGTAATTTTATCGTTTTTCCTACTTACATAAACTATTTGCATACGTAAAAAATTGTTATTTTTGTCACGCCAATAACGCGCGTACATAAGTTCACGCGCCCATTTTTTTTTACTTTGTTCTTTTTACATATAAATACAGGAATAAAAATGGGAAAATATTTGCTTTTCTAATAATTTCACAGTTACCCTTAACCGACGCAAGAATAAAGCGATGAGCCNAATATTTGCTTTTCTAATAATTTCACAGTTACCCTTAACCGACGCAAGAATAAAGCGATGAGCCCCATGACAATGTCAATTTTCCATATAGTGGAAGAATACACAATATGCATACAAGTAGATGTTAAGCAGGGCTTTCAAAAGTACTTAGTTTACAGTGAACTTCCTGTAGAGTTAAGATGTAAAATGTTTATTTTCATAAAAATTATTAGCGGAGGTACGACATTTTTTATATGACGGGAATTGAAACAGGCAGAAAAGGAATATGTGTCATTTTTCTTTATATAATAGGGCTAGCAGTTTTGAGATAATGAATAAAGTCGTTTTTTGTTTTGTTTCGTATTCAGCCCACCTGACCTACAATATGCCATAGTTTCAATAAATGGACAAAAAATTAAATTTTTACTACATAAAGTAAAATTAACACAATTTTTTTTTAACATGCATTGTTTACAATGCTAATTTGGGTGACTGATAACAATTCTAATATAAGCATGATTAATATTTATTGCAACATTTCATAACCTAGTACTCTTGATGAGACATGGGAAGAGAAACTTTTCATGAAGATGAAATATAATGGCTATAAAGAAAAGCTAATCGTCCTTAGTAATGGACATATTAAGGATGGCATACCGTACATTTCAGTATTGGCAATGGAGAGTGCAAAAACGATTTTATGCGCATGGAATGTTATCAACAGCTGGTGGTGTNAAGATGATAATGCGCCCATACACACAGCCAAAAAGGTTCAGTCTTGGTTTGAGGAGTACCAGAATATCATCAAACATCTTCCCCGGCCAGACGTCAACATAGTTGAACCGTTATGGGGAGTTTTAGAGGAGAGAGTGACGAGCAGATTTCCATCTCCAGCATCATTGAAGCAATTGGCGGATGTTTTGGTACAAGAATGGGACAACATTCCGTTGGAAACTATTCAGACGCTCTACGAATCTATTCCGCGAAGAATTGCAGCTGTTATAAAAGCAAATGGTGGCCCAACACCTTATTAATAAATAAATATTGTGTATATGTCAGGTGTTCATATTATTTTGTCCATCCCCTGTACGTGTTGGTAGAACAAAATAATCGCGCAATAGTCTCCAGAAAGTTTGCACTTTTGTAGGAAGTTCGTTGGTACCGTTACTAAATGTTTAACGACATAGAAAAATCCACAAAAAAGTAAAACTTCGCTTTCACTCTTTTAGGAAAAGAGGACATTTCGATGTTTTTGTAATACCCGGCTGGATAGTTGATAAAGGCCTCATAAGAAGACATGTCCGGGTAAAAGAGGAGACGCCCTCTTGGTAATCCTACCAAGGTGAGATTCGCGCCGACGCCACAGCGAAATCTAAACACTAATATCGCATTACAATTGACTGCGCTGTGTAGTTATTGCCCGAAGTAAGGTTAACGTTAGGAGTAAAACGAAATTTCTTATGGGAGAGTTGGACATAGGGAAAATATCCGCCGCAAAGTGCTCTGGTATTCCAAAGAGGACGCTATGAAGCTGACGGTAAATAGAGTAACTCTATTTATTTGTGTTTAAAAGTTTGCGTTTGGCTCGAATTGTGATAAATACATCTCCCAGCCAAAATTCTTCGTATCCAGTTTATTTCGAAACTATTATTCACGCTCTCCAGTAGTGTTTACAAGAGCAAACAGTACAAATACAACCGTGGCATTGAGGATTCAAAAGCGTGCCTATTTACAATGGAAAAACGTTATGAATTTAAATGAGAAATAAATATAACTGGCGTAGAAAGGAACTTTGTACTTTTTTCCTTTTCCTTGAAGAAACTGCGCAGGAAAGCCCAGAAAATCATATTCCTAACCATTTCACTATTATTTTTATTCACTTGGCCTTTTTTTAATAAAGCAATTGTTTAGGCGAACGTTTTGCTGAATCCAGTTTACACAAAATATTAACATCTGAACATTTCGTTATATTTCCACTCTAAATCGAAGAACAAAGCTTATCCTTTACGTAGGTTCTAACACAATACAAATAGAAAGATTTTACACAATTATATTCATTTCAAGAAAATTACAACTATCTCATTTACTTGTATAGAACACGGAAGATTCCGGTACACATGCGATACCAGTGCACCCTATCGGCGAAAATGTGTAGTTGCTAAACTAAAAGAATTGAGCTTCCCAGCCACATGTGTAGAACAAACCTTTCCCGAAGCGAGTGCTTGTGTGTCGGCAATATTTGCACTTAAAACTGCCGCTGGTATCACAACCGCGTTGATTCCTGTAAGGAGATGGACGATTATGTAAATATTATCTGTAAATAGCAAGTGATAATTATTAATGTCACGAAACGCCTTCAAAATTTTTAATATTTATGTTGTGAATTACTTGTGAATAAATTAGGAAATTATTATTAGCTCTTTTATTTAATTAATATCTCCACCCCTTAAAGAACCTTGTTATGCCTAGAGACTTAAAACAATATATAACAACTTTTTCTTAATGAAATAAGTTTTTTTTCTTTTCCTACTATCAACAAGAGGCATTATGCATGTCGTCACATAGAAGGCATATATAGGAAGCCCTGTCTGTACTTGGAACTACCTATCGTCCACACTCAACGAGTCAATGAAAAGTGTTTTTTACGGTTATGTATTATTGGTACCAACCAGTCAAAATACCCAGCGTGGCAACAGCTTGTTACACGATAGACACCTGGAATATTCGACAATGATTGCTTGACATGCACTTGAACATTATAAAGGCGGAATTACGATGTTTTTTTTACTAACAACTCTAACTAAGTGTTATATGAGCCCGCGGTAGGGACGGGAGTTAAGTGCGTCTCAGGGCTAAGCCCCATACGCATACAAGGAAGGGAGTATCATGCAAGGAGACATGCATCACGGCAAAGAGGGATTGGGCTGCCATGGCCAGATTGTGGCCATGACAACCTCCCTAAGTGTACTAATAGCTAAACTATAATTAGAAGATAGAGGGAAAAACCGGCATAGTCACCGTAAAAACCCTTTCGACAGGAAATAATTAAAAATTGCTTCATGCATTATCATGTTTACAGAAAATGCTACAGGAGACAGAGGATAGGAATCATGCTCTTTATTATGATAGGACAAAAGTGCTAGTAGAGAGGGGGCGGGAACTTTCTTTCGATGGGCGCTGGGTTTAACCAGAGTTATGGAATTACGATGACTTCGCATACGACATACAATGCAACCAGCAAAAAAAAATCACTCAATTCGAGCCTAGTTTGGCATGTCTTCCGTACATTACTGACCGACTGCCATGTTAATCATTAAAAATTTTTGATATATGATAGGATTCCTATGATTAATTCACATAATGAAGTTTTAATTAATGATTTACAACAAAAATAAAAGTTGATTATTTGCATTTCTGGGAAAGGCTTACAGCTGAACTAATGGAACTGCACATTTCATATTTAAAATTATCATTGTGATGTACGATATGTATTCGTATGATGTTAGCATAGTTCCAACTACAACAGTTTTTTACTAGAGCTAATTAAAGAATGCCTAAAAATGACCGTTAGCANTGATGTTAGCATAGTTCCAACTACAACAGTTTTTTACTAGAGCTAATTAAAGAATGCCTAAAAATGACCGTTAGCAGTCTTATTTTTCTGAGGGTTTCAAAACCAATATTTTGTTGATTTTCTTATTAGATGATAGAATAATGGTTTAAGATAAAGTATTTATAAGGGCATTGTTATAACTAAAACCATTTGCCTATGCATCGTTCCGGCATAGAACGCGACAATGTGCGGCGGTGGACAGTCGATTCCGAACTGATCAAAAGTTGTTACAGATGTGTACAGTNGGCATAGAACGCGACAATGTGCGGCGGTGGACAGTCGATTCCGAACTGATCAAAAGTTGTTACAGATGTGTACAGTGCTACATGTCTGAGCTGTCGGGTGGCGCAAGACGTGGTGCGGGTAGGGTTGGTGCGTGGATGATGTGGCTAGTGCAGGTCCCAAGTCTATTAATCAATACAACTTGCTTTTTTTCTCCAACCTATGAATAACAGATTCTTGAAAACACTGCAGTACAGGAAATGGCTGCCAGGAGAATATCATGGCACGTTTGATGTAGCAGGAGATTGGAACTAAACCACGATGTTAAAATCTGTTCATGGTAAAGAGAGTACTTTTGCAATAAATCTTAGAAAAATGTCACTGCACATACCTACGTACATTTTCACAGGAACACTGACTGTCATGTGCCCAGTAAAGTTGGAAAAAGACATAGGGGAGGTAGTTTCATATCTTTAACGTTAAATTTAATGTGTTAAGCAAACATTTGTGAGAACCAAATTATTTTTGAAGTAATAGTTCTTTTGGCGCGTTGAGGGCAAAAGTTTAGTGTGCAACGGGAGTTGCGCGCGCACAGTTTAACGAAATTCAACAGTGAACATGGTAGGGGTACGACCCAACGCGCATCGTCTAGTTATATACAAACGCAAAGTTCACAATATAGCACGTGGTTATATTTAAAACCCACAGAAAATCAGTTCATGTAATAAGTAAATTGATAAACATTTCATTTTTATTGGTAATTCATTGTGTGTATACATATATATATAATAATTATATATATATAATTATTTTACTTACATTGTGCCGTAAAAAATTTGCTAGTAAAAAAATTGTATAATCAAATTTTGAAAGTATTTTCAAGTATTTGAGGTTAATTTTTTGTAATTTTTTTTTAAGTTATACTTTTTTTGGCGCGTTGAGGGTATTTGATTATTTTCTTTAATCAAAGCTTTATTAATTGTATTTAATGTCTTCCTTCGGTAATTTTATCGTTTTTCCTACTTACATAAACTATTTGCATACGTAATAAAATTTTATTTTTGTCACGCCAATAACACGCGTACATAAGTTCACGCACCCATTTTTTTTACTTTGTTCTTTTTACATATAAATATAAGAATAAAAAATGGGAAAATATTTGCTTTTCTAATAATTTCACAGTTACCCTTAACCGACGCAAGAATAAAGCGATGAGCCCCATGACAATGTTAATTTTCCATATAGTGGAAGAATACACAATATGCATACAAGTAGATGTTAAGCAGGGCTTTCAAAAGTACTTAGTTTACAGTGAACTTCCTGTAGAGTTAAGATATAAAATGTTTATTTTCATAAAAATAATTAGCGGAGGTGCGAAATTTTTTTATGACGGGAATTGAAACAGGCAGAAAAGGATTATGTGTCATAGTTTCTTTATATAATAGGGCTAGCAGTTTTGAGATAATGAAGAAAGTCGTTTTTTGTTTTGTTTCGTATTCAGCCCACCTGACCATATGCCATAGTTTCAATAAATGGGCAAAAAATTAAATTTTTGCTACATAATTATAAAAAGTAAAATTAACACAAAATTTTCTTAACATACATTGTTTACAATGCTAATTTGGGTGACTGATAACAATTCTAATATAAGCATGATTAATATTTATTGCGGCATGGGAAGAGAAACTTTTCATGAAGATGAAAGATAATGGCTATAAAGAAAAGCTAATCGTCCTTAGTAATGGACATATTAAGGATGGCATACCATACATTTCAGTATTGGCAATGGAGAGTGCAAAAACGATTTTATGCGCATGGAATGTTATCAACAGCTGGTGGTGTAAGTTTTCTACAGTTAGTGTAAATAATATGTATATGAAAACAAGCAGAGTTTTACAGTGTAAACATTATGTTTGGTCAATTTTTCCTATGTTTCAGGGCGTCATAATTGGAGCAGAAACCGATAACCTGCTGTATTTGGAGGGTGAAAAATAGATTCTGCGTGCTCGCTGCAAGTCAGAAGAGAAGGACCCACTAACCCATTTAAGTTACAAGAATTATGCAGGACCCGCAACAGAAATGGAGCAACGTATTATTGTAGATGGATTTTGTAATACTATTGGACAACATGGACTGCAATATCAAAACTACATAGGTGACGGTGACTCCAGTGTGTATACTCGCTTACAAGAGGAAGTTCCACACGGTCGTTACATAATGAAAATAAAATGTGCTAACCATATGACAAGCACTTTCAGTGACAGTTTACACAACACTATGAGAGTGTTGTGGGCACTGATGCACATTTTCTGTGCTACCATGCCAACGGTGTATTGTATGATATATTGATTACTTTATAAACGTAAAACATCTCGTATACTCTGTTATCTTTGTAACTCTTGTTACAGCCCTAAACTTACAGTGTTCGATGGCATCGTGCTTTTATTTCCGCATTTTTGTTCCAAGAAATTTGTAAGTCCATTTTTTGTTTCACTAATAATGTAAGAAATTAATTTTTTTGTATTAACTATTACAATTTTATATTAAAATTAAATTGAAATACATCCGTGAAAGGGAGACGCGATTTTGTAAATATTACTCTCAACCCACTAGCTCGGACACCGTTGTACCGTCTCTCTTAACGGCCCGACTGTTATCTGCTAACTTTGACACTCATGCCTATTGAAGATAAAGGAAAATGACCACCGCGTCAAGGTACGAGAGTGGTGTGTGTAAGAGTACACTGCCATCGTAAAGACTCGGCTTGCACGTTGCAAGCTTACGAAATGCCCTTAAGGGGAATCCCTAGTAAACTTTTGTAACACCTCAAGGTCACGTGTCAGTATACGGAAGCATTACGGCGGACGTTCCTTATTCGTACGATTTTTACCTTCAAGTGTCCAGAACAGATTTCCTTCGTGCAAGCTACAATCGGACATGGTCCTCAACAAAGTCAGACTGAATTTAAAAAAACGCACCAAGCTGAGCAAACAACTGTGTTGCTTCCAAATAGCGAAAATGGTTTGTAAATAGCACCACAGGCTCTGTGGCTAGTAGAGCACATATCAGCGACGGGAGGTTTATTTTCCAAGTACTGCGTGACAACTGAAACCCTGGGAAATGAGTGGAACAGCGCATTTTCCTTATCTCTGTCTCTTCTCACTAGACCTTCCTTTCCCACGGCCGTCGTGACGGGCGAACCCACACATCTGGTCACGTGTACACTGGAGACTTCTGCGGCTATAATGGCCAGGCTACATTTCACATATAACTTACACATTCACAGTTATAGCGATAAGCACATACAAAACAAAACACAACACAAACACAGTGGCCTGCACTGTAAGAAATAAGTGTGAATTTAGACATACAAAAATGTGGTAATTTTACTTTTTTTTTTTTGCGTCATTTGTGAAAGCAACAACAGTATGTGTCATTTTACACCAATGTTTCTAGGAATCCAAAGACAACTATAAATCTCTGTTATACACACAAAAATGTTAACGTATGTATACTTCAAGCAAGTATTTATTGTACTACGCGGTAATTGTATAGACACGCTATCTCACTGTAATCATACATAGTATAATGTGTCATTTTACAATAACAAACTCTTCATAAAAGTATGTTACATCCTTCATAAAAAGAACCATAAGAAAGAATTTGAAGTGTATATTTACACGTACAAATATTTGGTAATTTCACATGTTATTTGTGTAATTGGCGAAAACAACTAAAGTATTTGTATGGTCACTTAAACGTGTTAGGAAATCGGGGGGACTATAGGGCCTCTGTTCGAGATACATTAATATACACATTTTATTACTAGTTGTGTCAATGTCAAATTACAAATTATGAAGAGTGTGCGAAAACACGCACAATTGAAACCAAGTTCTTAAATAGCGTGTTTTTTAGTACTACGCCATTGTTATTTGTACATTTGTGCTGATTTATTTACACTAAATTCGCAGTGTAATTTTACATAATTATGCCTGTGTCTACTTATATTAACATCCTGAATATAAGGCACAATATGACCTCNTCGCAGTGTAATTTTACATAATTATGCCTGTGTCTACTTATATTAACATCCTGAATATAAGGCACAATATGACCTCATTATAGGTGCAGTATTTGCACATAAAATGTTTAGCAATTCAACATTTTGTATGTGTAATTTACGAAAAGTAAACTGCCGCTGATGGAATATATTTTGTTTTGCTTATAAATAAATTCAGAATGAATATAACTTCGAAGTTAAATGTTATTCAGACTTCCAAGACGGACATAATCCCACATGTTGACTGCCAAGCTAATGTTGAATTGTATAAACATTGTGTGTTATTTTGCATGGTGTAATTGTAAAAAGAAATTTACAATTCGGGTCAAATTACATTTGCAGCATATAAAGAACAACAAACAGGTTAGATAAAATTACGAATACATAAAATGTGAAATAGCACGAAACAATCGCAAAACATATTAGCAAATATAATAAAATTACATATAGGCCCCACACAATTTGTGTAAATTTACACAGCATATTAACAAATTATATAGAGCCAAGATAATATTCTACACTTACAGCGAACATGTAATTTTACTCAGCATAACTAAAGATATATACAAATAATTGTTGTAAAATTACGTTAGCATAGTTTATGTAAATTCTCTTGACGTAGAGTAAAAATACACTAACACTTATAGCATAATTCCTGCTACATGGCAATAGTAAGTTTAAAAAAATCGTGTGTAAAATTAGTAGCATAATGTAAATATACTATGACCTATTTTGAGGGAATTTTTACTTCGACGCAGAGAAAAAAAACATTGGCATGTGTAGGTGTACACCAACATTGATGAATACACTTCTGCCACAAACATTTGTGTAAAATTACACAAACATTTTTTTACAGTGTGAACAAGTGAAATTTCATGTCACAATGGCTGCATACCTTTATGCATGTCACGTCTAAATCGCATCAGCAGTGGCTGAATATATTCTCATGAAAATGTAGTAGTTACATTACATGTGGTATGCGTCTATTCACCACGCCATCTGTCTGTTCAGTTCCCAGAATATTTACGTATTTTAAGTATTCGCTTATACTGAAATCACGAGCCTAGAGTTACTATGGGATTACATTTTCATACCATTCTGTTGATCTAATATTACGGCAATATTAAACGTGTGAAATCGGAAATATTATTATTTATTTTAAATAGAGAATTAATTTCTAATTATAAAAACTGAAAATGTATATGACAAACGGTTAATGCATTACAAACGTATGAGATTTTGTAGTCCAGCCTGTTGGCAAAAAATTAAGGGAATTTGCTCTGTTGTTTAAGAGTGGGTCATACATTATTGGTTGGATCTAAAAAATAATGGTTTAATTATATATATATTGTCACATGGCACGCCTAAGGGGCGTATCTGAGCTCGTGAGGGATAAAGGTCTTAATTGCAATAAAATAACTAATTTGGATTTCTAATTTATTCACCCAGCTATTATTTACAGCATTAAATTATCCGTTTCCAATATTACTCTTTTTAGGCTATTTAACAGTGAGCGCAATATTTAATGTCTATTTGAACTCTAATAAACATCCAACTTAATATCTCTGTTTGGTTACAGTCAATTAGCTCATACTCGTCATTAACATGTGTTCAGTCTATCTGTTCGCATCATTTGTTTTGTCTTTCACTCAAGTATCTCGTCCAATAGTCCAGCCTGCCAGCCGCGCTCTTCTCAGCTTGATACTCGCAGTCGCAGATTTCCCTTCCGCTGGTCACTTCTCTCGCCGCTCGTCTTCTATCGCTCGGCCACACATTCACTCATCAACTACTCGGCTCGGAAGCCTGTCAGTTTTATATTGTTCGCCCTGACCATCTGGAAGGTTCAACGCACCCCGAGTCACGCTGAGAGAACGAAGTCAGTCATCCACAGCATTCTTCAGATGAACAAAGAAAACAATACAACCAGGGTCAGCAGCGAGCGCCGCAAACATAATTATCGTGTCGCGAGCGCCGCAAACATAATTATCGTGTCGCGAGCGCCGCAAACATAATTATCGTGTCGCGAGCGCCGCAAACATAATTATCGTGTCGCGAGCGCCGCAAACATAATTATCGTGTCGGCTCGCTTTCTGTAACAGATACGCGGCCACCGGCCTATCGCTTGTTTGTTGATTCAAAACAATCCTTTGACTCGCTGCCGCCACTATCATATAACTGCTGTCCTTCACACTCCCACTCGCTCGCACGGGATGCGAAGCAGCGAGCGCGTAACAATACTATATATGCATGCGCACAAGCTAAGTAGTAAAGCCAACACCACTTCCATAATTTAATATCAAATTAAAATTGCGAACTTTTTATTTTACCTATGACTTGGAGAACATGTCCTGGTTTCTAAAACGGCCTGTATAAAAGTGTAAATTTACACCCTTTTTTTAATTTTTAAATATTTGAATTTGTAATTTTCAAAAACAACTACAATATGTGTAATTTACACAAATGTTTCTATATATTAAAAAAAATTATATAAATCTATAACACGCATATATGTAGTTATTAATTATGACATATGCGTTAAATTACACATTTTAAAGTAGGGATTTTGAGTAAAAATTACAGACTTCACCACACCAAGTTGTAAAACAGCACTATGCTATGTAGATTTCACAGTCCTCTACATCTCGAGTGGCAGAGTCGTTAGTTCATTGGCTGCTGCCACAATGATGACTCATTCTCATGTTCGACTCGACCACACGGAATTCAGCTGCCCGAGTGTTAAAATGTTGACTACTGCTTCAGAGTCGCACATGTCATGTAGGTCGAGACAAGAAAATAACATATATTATGGCATCTAGTCTGGTACTAAATTATTACGCGAAATGATAGTAAAAATATGTCGACGTAAAGTGTTAACCTACTTTTCGGCAATATATTTACTTTACGGTCATTGCATTCACGCGATCATATCCGTGTAAAAAGATAGTACCTGCTCCGCAGTGTAATTTTTCCGAAACCATAAATTTGTAGTGGAGCGTGTGTGCGAAGGGAATGAAGTGAGGAAGAAAGAACGAGGACCGGTTGGTGTTGTAAGGCAGGTGCCGGGCAAGGAGGACGCGCAGATGAGCTTCAGTAAAGGAAATGAGAATCAGCAATCAGCCCGATTTTATTTCGCACTACTGTTTCTGTTGAATCCGGTTAAACCGATTAATCTACCAGTTCAACCGGCCCGAAAATTCGGTGGATATGCACCAAAACATCAACCGATGAATTTTCGAATACTTCGTCTGAAAAATAAAGGTTTACTTAACCTTCTTTTCATAATTTTCAACCATTCCAAAATATACTAAGGTAATTCAAACTTCTGGTTTTACAAATGGGCGACGAAAACTTTATACAAAGGTAATTCAAACTTCTAGTTTTACAAATGGGCGATGAAAACTTTATAATTTGTGTGTAATGACATTTATTTGCGTCTGGAAGCAGACGAAAGCACGGCTGAACATCAACCTGATGTTCGAACGAGAAATGCACCAGTGTACACCGGTGTTTCAACCACTGGTAGATCCATAGATGAATTTCCGAATTCGCGGTGGACTAGTTATTTTGGTATTTTATAAGTAAATTATTCATAATATATACTCATGACGCCATAGTTAAACTTTGTAAAATTTAAATAATGTAAAAAAAAAAAAATGCAATACACTATTATTTTTGTAGGGATACAAAGTAAACTGCGGTAAGATTTTTTTCTTTTTTTACAAAGGCGTGTAGGTGGTATGAACACTTAAATAAAAATATAATTTATAAGCCGTATAAAGTTCTTGGTGATGATATTTTCCTTTTCAATATTCGTTGAAACTTAAATTAAGTCGACCGGCTAAAGTAGCAGTCTCTTCTAAGTCTGTGTCCGAAGTGCATACTCGTGCGTACCTGTTCCCGAAAGTGACATCATAAGTGCTGTCCGAATTGCAAGTGAAATATGCAAGTATACGCGTAAACCAAGACGTATACTTCTCGCATACTTGCGGTGTATGTGGAACTAATATGAGAAGCTATTTGTAGGTTACAATTGATTTTTGATATAATTATTCCATTTCAATATTTGTAGGGCAAATTTAATACTTTGAAGCGTAGACTTTTGAACATAACTATCGCACGTTTCACCTTAAAAAAAAGGCCAAAAACAATAAATTCTTATCAGGACTATGTTCATAACTTACAAAAGCTAACGTAAAACAAGCAATTAAAATGGTAAACTGACGTACAATCAGCAAGACAATATTGTTACGAGAACCACATTAAAATATAATTTAATATTTGATTTACCCTTATATATTTCGGCAATTATCAAGTGCTTCGTCGGAATACACGTTCCTTAAAAGTGATTAGCTGGCTAATAGCGGTTGCCGAAACCAAGAAGACTGCCTGTCCGGATTCATAGTGTTTGGTGCCAAAGGTAAGTAAGGATGCAAGGATTTAAGTACACCAGTACATATTTGAGTTCGAACACAGCCTTATTTACGTAGAGTCCTTTATATTTATTAAAGGTATGTTATCCCGTTTTATTATTGGGAATAATTAATTACAGCTATCGCACTGATAAAATATTAAGCAAGGCAAAGTACGATTAGTATTTTTTGCAGAAGAAATTGTTACATTACATATGATGTAACAATTTCTTCTGCAAATTTCTTCTGGTATATAATCAGTATAACATGCACTACGAAAATTGTCGTCTATAGTTTAGTCCTAATAGCTTCTTGCAAACACCCACACTGTGACTATAACATAATCAGACAATAAGACACTTAAAATGTCTCCTAAAATGACTGTTTATTGGGAACACGTCAACCTCCGAATAATTAAACCATTTGTGTTACAAATTTTGCACTAACAATATTCATAAAATTTACGTAACTTAATAATAAAACTACTTTACTTTATAAATATTAAAATTTATAAAAAAAACTCCACATAAATAGCCTAATTTGCCACATTTAAATGTTCGCAAAATGACAACAATAGGGGAACAGTGTTTGTTATTTCTATACTTTTCAGAATGTAAAATATGAGTGTATGTTTGGAACACATTCACGCACAAATGCATATATACCAACACGTTAAATAAGAATAGGGAAAAAAATGCGTGTAGTCTGTATAAAGCCTAAACTTAACAAAGTATAAAAGCCCATTATGGATAAACCCACTTTCAGTTGTTCAACTGTGCTAATACTTGTTTTAACGTTCATGTATATCTGTACAAAAGTCATTATCTCAGTTCTCTATTCTGTGGTTTTCGTTGAAAAGTACTCGGGGAACGAGAATAACCCGAGAAAAACCACCGGCTACCAGGAACGTCCGCCCCGTTTTCTACATTCTAAAATTGGGAGCGACCCCGCCAGGAATCGAATTCGTGAACGTGGTGGGAAACCGGCGGCACCGTATTATAAAGTAATGTTTTAAATACAAAATCGAGTCGGGTGTGTTGCTTTGAATAAAGGTTTCATAAAGAAGTTATATAAAATTAAGTTATCGTATGAAAGTTTCTTAAGCGTATTACTTTCAAATCTAAATTTAATGATTTGCCTTGGGAAAGAGCATACTAGTGACACAAACACATGTTATAAGTATTTCAAATCATATAGTGAGTATGAGAAAACCTTACCATAATATCATAGTCGTACAAAATTTAGCCTATATCATAAACTGTGTGGTGTACTACCTAATAATTATACAATTTAAAGAAGTAGGGTAAAAAAATGTACTTACTTTACATGTAATATATAAAGAGACCAAAAATTATTTTATAATTTCTTCATGGCCATGAACTGGAAAGAAATTATTTTCCTATATAGCACTACAAGCACTGTTTTATCAAAATCAAACCACAATCTTAACAACTTACTATCGTAAAACAAATTAAGTTACATGTTTGTTCTCGGTGGCTGTTATTATAGCGTATCCATATATCTGACAGAATAAAAATTAATCTAGTTACTAATCTAATGTAGTTTAAAATATTTTAACAAATTTAAAACATTCTGTCGTCAATCTAATACCTATGCAATGGCTTGTTAAACATATTGTTACGTGCTCTTGGGCGTTGACTGGTTCGTAAGGTATAGGGGTCTTAATAAATTAAAATAACTAAAACTACATTTCCAAATGTATTTAAAATTGAACCACAAAGAACCTGCATTGCTTTCTCGTGTTTCTACTACAATTCACCTAGTTACAGTCCTCTGTTAAAACAATAAAACTACTATTGATTATCAATTTACACTAATAAATTAAACAAATAATTAGGCGTGATAATATAAAGAATGTATAATATTTCTCAAAATGAGTCCACTGACAGGAATGTGTCGGGTGTCTCATGATCTGCCACCTGTGCTCTGGCACGCGTGTCAACCACAAACACCGCCTTACTATCTCCGACTCCCAGGTCACACCGCTACTCACGGAAATACTCGCCACGCACCGCCGTGCACACACATGCCCAGCAACTCCCTTTGGCGGAGTCACGGCTGTATATACATTCGTCGGCCCGCTTTCTCGATATTTCCGCACGTACCATGCATCTGATGAGACAATTCGGAGCCCAGAGGTTTCTTTGCCGGAGTAGGCGATTCCCGACTTTGTGGAAGGTGTTGGCCGCAGCCAGGAGCGAGACGTAAATCACTGCACAGAAACTTTACTCATTTCCACCCAAAGAAAACAAATAACATATAAAATTAAATGCAACCTGTTGTTGCCAAACTACGAACTGCTAAGCATACGTTTGAAACACATCAGTTATGGTTGTAGAAATAAATTTCTATTCATAGTGCCATGAAATTGGGCAGTTTTTTTTTTTTAGTTTACGTCTTATTTTCTTTTGTCCATTTTCATGTGTTCCTCAATCATCTTCAAAATCTATGGTGGATTTCTTACTGGCATCGAGCGTCCAAATCGTGGATCAATAAACTCTGGCGAAAGAAAATCCATACAAAATTTATGCAATTTTTCTTGTATTTGTGTTTCCCAGAAAATCTCTTTCTATTCTTTTAACTTGATGTTATTTTTGTCCACAGAGCAAAGTTGTAATACTATCGTCAAGTGAAACGAAGTTGTCCTCTTATCTGGTAAAAGATATTATGTTTTCTGTTGACAGTTATGACTTCGGTATGCTTATTTACATTCCAGAATGTAGACATTTTTGTTGCAATATTGCTTCGTATGGTGTCATATCCGATCCGCAGTATTATTTATTCCCACTACCCATCTATCAAACTGTTGTCTTGGCTGTTGAGTGTATCATATATTAAAACTTACATTCCTCTTGTTCAAATTCTTCGGGTCGGAGGCCAGGTTTTCCGGATTGTGGCTCATAATATTTATTATAATGCGATTATTTTTGTAGCAAAGATTTTTTATTTCCTCTTCCTTGATATCATCGCTGCCTTCTGAGATGTTTTTCTTTTGACTTCCAATTTCTTCGAAAATTTCCCAGAACTTATATTATACATGACTTTGTGAAGTTTTGAGGTTCGGAGACACTACTACAGTGTGACTTGACTTCCTCAAGCAGCAATTCATCCGCTTGGCTCCCATAACTTCACCAAAACAGAGTGGAATTGTTCTACACAATTGCCATTAACGTCTTTCAACAGACTTCTACCATTACGAAAAATGCAGTGTTCGGCACTTCCACCAATGCAGTGTACAATCCACACTCGATTATTTCTGACCGCGTGTTCTTTTGTTTGGGTTTAGTACCTTGACAGAAGTCCCGCGAGCAAATGGAATGATCACCAAATACTATACGCATCGGCGCATTTGCAGCATTATTACGGAAGCCCATTATCTGACCATGTGCAGTCACATATTCCATTTTGCAAAAGATTATACTGTTACGCGCGGTCTCCCGCACTGGACGTGGGATCCATGTTACCTGGTTATGTGCGGTGCCAGTGCTGTGGGGGA
>NQII01008480.1:0-30172 GCA_002778355.1 Clitarchus hookeri | reverse complement strand
TATGTTGCGGTAGTTTTTGTGTGCAGTCATGAGTTCTAGCAAGGTGAAGAAAAGAGAAGTCACCACTCATCAATGTCAACAGGACATCATTAACCTCACCGAATCGTTGTATTCTCTAACTAGGCGATGGGAAATGAAACCCTGCAACGTCGCGGAAAGAGCGGCAGAAATGTTNATTTTTAAAATTTATTTCAGGTTTGCTTAAAATTTTATTTACTGTATTTTACGTTGTATGTTGCGGTAGTTTTTGTGTGCAGTCATGAGTTCTAGCAAGGTGAAGAAAAGAGAAGTCACCACTCATCAATGTCAACAGGGCATCATTAACCTCACCGAATCGTTGTATTCTCTAACTAGGCGATGGGAAATGAAACCCTGCAACGTCGCGGAAAGAGCGGCAGAAATGTTGAAACTCTCCAGATCCACAGTGCTAAGGTATGTTAAAATATATGTAGTATTAACCATTGCATTTGCAAGTTGTGTGTGTTAAGGTCAATTATGTTGGCCTACATAATGTCTTTACAAGAACGTAAAGAAAATTAGTTAATAAATTGATAACGTCATCGAACGTTGTCTACATGTCTTTTTAAGGTTTTTTTTGGGTAATTATTAAGTTCAAGGGCTTTTTTTTTTTTTTGTAAAAATAAGACTAATTCACGGGAAATTGTATATTTCCACTCTACTAATGATGCAGAACACGAATATACGGGAGGCATTAACGTCCGACGAATTTCGTAACATGTGCCCACCTAACCTAACAGAACCTAACCCCACGATGTGTGAATCACTATTTTACATTTTAAAATTAACCNCAAGAACATAAAGAAAATTAGTTAATAAATTGATAACGTCATCGAACGTTGTCTACATGTCTTTTTAAGGTTTTTTTGGGTAATTATTAAGTTTAAGGGCTTTTTTTTTTTTTGTAAAAAGAAGACTAATTCACGGGAAATTCTATATTTCCACTCTACTAATGATGCAGAACACGAATATACGGGAGACATTAACGTCCGACGAATTTCGTAACATGTGCCCACCTAACCTAACCCCACGATGTGTGAATCACTATTTTACATTTTAAAATTAACTTAGGATTGTTGGTTTTTACATTAACCTAGGATTGTTGGGTTTTACACTAACCTAGGATTGTAGGGTTATATAGACTCAAATGTGAGTGTATGAGCCACCTAACCAAAAGGTGGTATTACAATTTGTAATTAAAAATAAAAACTACTTTGTGTTGGAATTTGTGTGCCCCTGCAAGGGATTCTTCATAAACAACCCAATATATATACATTGGAAATTTATTATAAAGACAACTGACAATGGTAAGGAAAATTGCCTCTATAGTGAGTTTGTTATAGCCAATTAATTTTATATAGGTTATGGAGAGATGGTGCATTTTAAGATTCTGAAAAAACTGCTTGTTTTGTATTTACAAGTTACATTGCGGCATTAATTGCTATTGTTATAAATCACTAAATAGATTACAGTCGATATAACTGGAACTTCCCCTACTATTAAACATATCTGTATCACTTCACTAAACACGAGAGGACATCGTAATCGATGAAATCGCAGTCATAATCTTTTAAGAAAACAATTGTGTATTAATGCATTTCCCCAACACCACTGTTCTACAGCCATTGTCTTTTAGTTATTGTAAATTATCAGTGTCATATTTTTCACTTTCAGTGCTACATAGCCAACCTAATTTGCCTAATTTAAAAGGACCATAATTCAGTTTCTGGACCAACTACAGTTACTGATACCAAAAACATACAAGGGTCATCATCATGGACAATGCACCATATCACAGCACACAGGTGTGAGCTCCAACCTTTTGTTTTTGAATAAATAAAATGTTTATATTGTTTGTGACATGTTATATTCTGTGCTAGCCAACACAGGTATCAGGAAAACAGTTACATGCAATATGATAAAAAGTTTAGCATAGTAGTTATAGACATTCTTATCACGTTCAGATTATAGAAGTCTTCAATCATACATTTGGTATCCAATAAATACTATGCAACCAAACAACTATTTAAAAGTTTATGTTTTGGAAAGAATTGTGCTTAATTCAAACATTCTATACAACAGACATACTGTTGGCAACATTCATGGGTAATACATTTTAATTTGTTGTATCGTGTGGTGATTTCAGCTGGAGAAGTTCCCCAACATTAGCTGGAGGAAGGATGCCATCATCAATTGGCTGCAGGAGCACAACATTCCGTTTGCTGTATCCTTTTTTTGCAAAATCTTTTTGTGTAGTGTTAAATTGTAGGGTAATGTTGTTGAGCATTGCTTTATAGCATTATATGTAAAGCAGCAGTCTACATCAGAGAGCAGCTATTGAAGCATGTCATTTTTTTGAATAATTGGTTTCTAATTTTTGTAGTGGAGATGGATGTATTAATTTTTTTTTTATAGTTGCTACTGTGTTGAGTTGTTTATGTACTTTTTTGTTTTGATCTATGGTAATTCTTCAGCAAAATGAATCACTATAATCCATAAGTTATTACCTATACTTCTAACTAACTATTAAATAAATAAACAGTATTTATAAGTACTGCGGCTTATGCCTTTAGGATGTTTTAACTTAATGCAACTGGAGATGTTAGGATGCACCATTGGTAGCTTCTTTAATTATTGTAAACAACAGTTCTCTCTAATATTTTGTTTACTGGAGCCAAATTTTTTAGTTATGTTTAATTTGTTATTGTCATTTCTTTACAAAACCTGTGGCACACTTATTTTGTTCCTCCTCTAAGCATTTGCTTAGCAACATGTTTCAATTTAATTGTTTGAATATTAGACATTAGTGAAACCAATGTCTTTTCGTATTAGTTTTAAGTTAGATTTTTGTTTGGAAAAATATTTTAAGATAGCAACAGAGGTTAACAGCATTAAATACGGGCCCGGAGCCCAACTAAAACATAAACACAGCGGCCTTCCGCCGGCTCAATTATTTGAACAAAGTCTGTCGGATTGCATTTTTGTTGCAAACCCACCATAAGAGTTATGGGAACTTCGGTTCCTGACCTCGTGACAGCACGGCCATCCGGGGGCTTATGAGAGATTGGCGGTGCCATGTTTATGTTGTTGGATGGACTCCTTGAATGTTGACACATTTCAATGCAAAGTATTGTGCCACATCTATAATATGTAATCAAAGTGAAAGTTTTTCTCCCCCACCCAACCCCCCAGTCAAAATCAAACCTGCGCGCGCGCGCGCACGCGCGCACACACACACACACACACACACACGAAACATCAAATTTTTAATACTCTCATTTTGGGTTTAGAGAATGAAATGTTTTTCGCTTGCTTCGCATATTCTTTTGTGTGAAATTGTCAAGATTAAAAACTTTACGCTTGTGGAATATCCATTAATAATATATACACGACTTTTATAATGGGTACGTGCATGTACGAACACATGTACACACACACAGTGGAATGTACACATTGCCATGTGACTGCCACATGGCAGTCACATGGCAATGTTTGTTTACCTTTGGCGGTAGGATACGAAATGGGCTTGAAAGTAGATTTTTAGCAGGGCTTCAAGAAAGTCTCTTCCAGTCGTGAACCGACCATATGATCCCCGTACTTGAGAATTCAGTATGGTGTGAAGCCCCCACGTGCTGCAATCAGAGCCCCTAGACGGCGTTTATGGAATCAAAGAGAACCTGGACATGTTCCTGGCGAATCTCCTTCCTCACGGTTTGTATGTACATAAAGCATCAACAGTGGCTGCTGGAGGTCGTGACGAACAAGTCGCTGACCAACCATATCCCAGACATGTTCGATGGGCGACATGTCAGGCGAACGTGCAGGCCAGGGAAGCAGTGGTACCCGTCGCTCTTTGAAGAAGGCTTGCACATTCCTCGCCACATGTGGCCGGGCATTATTATGCTGAAAAATGGCACGTGGAGTTGCCTGAAGGAGGGGCAGTACCTAGGTCTCTAAAACCTCCCTGATGTAGCGGTTGCTGTTCATATTGCCCTCTATACGTAGGAATCGATATCGCATGTTGTATCCAATGGCAACTCACGCCATCAGACTTGGCGTTTGCCCGCTATGCCGCTCTACAATGCAGGCTGCCAGATTGCAGTCACCACGGTAGCGTCTAACACGTATGCGGCCATCACTGTAGGGCAGGTTGAAGCGGGACTCGCCCGAAAACACTACATTTTGCCACTCAGCACGCCAGCGACGGCGTCCACATGTCCATTGCAGTCTAAGGCGTTTGTGGTTTCTGCACAATGGAAGCCGACACAATCCCATGCGTGCCACCAGTCAAACCCGCAGCAGACGGCGTCGAACCGTTGACGCAGACAGTTCCACACTTGTTGCAGTGCTCCAGTGTCCGGACAACACTGTGGACGAGGCTGTACGGTCCGTTAAGGCCATGCGGACAAGATGGCGGTCATCCCATGCTGTGGTCACACTGCCGCTGCGTACGTCCCTCTTCTATCTATTGGTTCCACACACGCCATCACTGCCGTAGCAGCATGCCCTGCACACGCCGAAATGTCACGGTATGACAAACCCGTTTCTCGGAGACCGATAATTCTGCCCCGTTCCACGAACTCAGATACGCCCCTCAGACGTCTTGCAACAATATATTTTTAAAAAATGATCAATAATATGCAAAAATTGTTTTATATTTAACATGTTATTTCACATGTATCGCCTGTTACTTGGTGATTACATGTCACGTGGTAGCTTAAGGGATTAGTTTACTTTGTAAATTTTTTCATCTGTACAACTTAGTATTTGTTATTACGGTTGCAACAAAATTGAAGAATTTTGTATTTGAGGCCAAATTATTGAAAAATATATAGCCTAGTGTATTTTTTTAGTCAAGGAAAATGTCATATACAATGCGTACGAGTTGAACAATGTTTGGTACAATTTAAAAAATAATAATTTTCTGGGGTCCGCCACATACCTTCGAACACATTACATGCAGGCGAAACCCTTAATGTAAAAGATGTTTTAAATATANACGGTTGCAACAAAATTGAAGAATTTTGTATTTGAGGCCAAATTATTGAAAAATATATAGCCTAGTGTATTTTTTTATTCAAGGAAAATGTCATATACAATGCGTACGAGTTGAACAATGTTTGGTACAATTTAAAAAATAATAATTTTCTGGGGTCCGCCACATACCTTCGAACACATTACATGCAGGCGAAACCCTTAATGTAAAAGATGTTTTAAATATAGTTTATAGTAATAAATCAGATACAAAAGCAATACAGCTGTGCAAAGTGAAGGAAGGGAAATTATAACAAATATAAGCTTTTGTGACGAGAAAATGAAAAGAGTAATTTCAGGGACACTTCATGAGAGTGCGACGAAACGAGCAGCGGCTGTAATAGGGAAATCCGATATCGACATCCGGCAAAAAGAGACCATCAAATAGGAAGTTTGTACTGGATTGATTTAACTGTGGAATACTGTTCACAAATTGTATGCTGGCCATTTTGCGGGAGGAAAATAATTTTTGTGGCAGTACGGAAACTAGTGAGGAAAATCCTGAAGAATGGATTTCTGTTTTAAAAATATAAAGGAAGATTAAGTGGCATGGCGCGCACCCTATTTGGGAACAGTTCGCGAAAGACAGTAACAGAAATGAAAAGCTTCCCGCAATTTTTTATTTTGATGAAACGCGGACCCTTTCAACTGTCAGTAAATGTTGGCAACATGACGATGTCTCTGGCATAAACAAAAATGATCGACGGCAGACGCCGATTATAGCATGTGCTGGAAGCGTGAGAAGTTTCATTGATGGAGCGCTTTTGATTTTCAAAACCAAATCATTGTCTTTGACAGTGTGGCATTCTCGCTCTATTCAAGAAAATAAACCACCTATATCATGTTCGACAGTGCAAATTTAAAGTTACCGGCTACAAACCCAATAGCAGACATCTCAGTAAATCACAGAAAACGTGTGAATTTCTAGAACGAGTAAAACTGCATTGCGTTCATTTAACAAGTCGTATGGTCAACATTTTCCGGGCACATGGCCATAACGTTGTACGATTGTGGCCATGCCGTGATTTCAACCCCACAGAATACATGATGGAGTTTAAGTGAAATCATAAGTTTACCTTCTTAAATTCTTTCATTTACAAACTCAATCAACAAAACACGGCATCACTAAAGAAAACCTGCAAAAACAGTGAAAATATAAAAATACAGTTCAGAATATGTATATAGTCCATTCACGTTTCATTCACATTTTTTAGAAGCCCTGCTATATTTCTAGTTTCAGACTATTCGTCTGCCTCACGCAAACAAAGCTCAACCTGGTCTAGAAAATCGCACTAAAAGGGACAACGCACAGCATTCGTGCGCACTCAGTTTAATAACATTTTGCATGAGAACTATTTCTTACCAAGCGTTACCAACGTCTCTTTTCTCACTGAATTTATTCATATATTAAATATAATTAATTTAAGAGTTCAATTTAACCAAAAGTAAGGCCTCTTTTATGTTAACAGGTGTACAGAACACTGGTGATATGTGACACATTTAGGAAACAACAAAACATGTCGTGCACGGGGTAATTTTTCAAAGGTTTTATTCAAAAAGTGTGAAGAAACCGCGAGTAGACTATACAGGAAAAATTACGGGTTTAATGGACAAGGCTATCGCCGATGTCATCGCGCAGAGGCAGTAAAAGAGAAATTCGAAACTTGGACGGAAACATCTGCGGAATCGAAGGAATGACGTAAGGTCAGAGAAAATGTGTTGTGCCTGTTTCGTTGCTAAACAGAATGCTCTGCTCAACATCTCCTCACGCTGTTTCACACTAAACGCGACAGTGGCACTCGTGGATGTCTGTCCCGACCTTTCAGCAGTCACGAGAGGTAATTTTTGTTTTTAGGTATTCACGTTAATTTCAACATTTCGCGTAGTGTAGCTATTTCGTAATGTAAAGCTGTTATATGCATTCAGTAATAAATTAAAGTATCGACGCAGTTTTTAAATCACGCCCAAAACACAATCTCCGGTTTCGTCGTCGACTCTCTTTTATCATAAAACTGCATGATCAGACATTGGGGTTATACGCATAAAAAAACATGTACCTGTGAAAAATCGCCGGTGTTTTATTTGCGCCACGTGACTAATGTTTTAAATCCTTAGTAAGCCTCCAACAGTAAGTAAAAGTTATCAAAGTTATTCGTCCTTGTTGTATTACAAATGCATGTGAACTAGTTTCAGCCTCGTGGATGTATAACAAATATGCGAGGCATCCATCTTGGTTTCATAAACCATTCTTCGTTCAATCTTACCTGAGTTTTAGAATCAACAAAGCTCATGGTAAACATATATTTTCATTGACTGTTGACTGTCGTAAACAAAGAAAGTGCGCGGGAAATAGTTCCTTATTATCTGTCGCTTGTAAGTAAATTTAGCAATCCATTTTCTAACAAGCATATACTATTTTCGAATACATATTTCCGCAATTCACAGATACAGTGCGTGTTGTTTTAAGTTCATCACTACTATTATATCAGCAGACGACACGAGCGTACAGATGACTCGTGAGTTATCAAGTGAAAGGCCCCCGTGGTCACTTGATATCACGCGTGGACGACAGTAATCTAAATAATGGCTGACGCCGGGCCGTGTGTTGTAAAGCAGACGGCTGGGAATTTAAAAAAAAATGTAGAGGAAACGATTGTTTCGAATTTTTTGAAAAATGTGAAGTTAAGTATCCCGAAAGTTGTGTGAACGATATCGCAAGCCTAACAGCGGATTCACGAGTGTATCGAAAAGCTGTGTACTACCTGCGGTATGGAACAAATGCAGACTGGATACTTATGACGACCGGGAAAGGAAACGCGCGTATCCTCAAACATGCGATAATCTTGTAAACTCGGCTATTTGGCAAGTTCGCAGTTTCGTCTTTGCTAATTAACCGCCTACACTGAAAAAAAAAACACTGCGGTGTGTTAACGAGGATCTAGACTTGCCTAACTTTAAACGAACCACATTCTATAAACTGTTATAAAGAATACGTTTCAGTATATTTAAAGGACAAAGACTGTCATAACTGGCAGGCACATTGCATTGTGGCGACGAAATTGTGTAGGCAAAATATGTTATTAATATTATCGACAAGAAGGGCGAAATATTTACTATTTAGATTAAACCTATGGGTAAATGAGGGGCACGCTACAACCTAGTCTTGGCTGGATTCTACAGGAAAATCCAAGAGAGAAACTTTCTGTCAGGACTATCTACTAGGACTCAAAAATCTTAGCGGTACGGGACAGCGCTACATAGTACTTCATATTGGTAGCGACAGTAGTTGTGGAAAACAGCGAATCAACTTTCCAGTAAAAAAAAAATGTGGCGATTACTATGAAGAATTGAACGGCGACGTTTTTCGAGATTGGTTTTTAAAATGTTTGCCTATATTACAGCCTAAGAGTATAATAAATAGGGACATGCTCCCTAACACAGTGTGAAACGTGATCGGCCACCAAATTATTCCTGGAGAAAACGAAGTGTTATTGAAAGATTTCATTCCAAAAATATTTCTGTAAGTCAAAAATATGTTAGTGGAATTGTTAAATTTATTTAAAACAGTGCGTTCCACATTTACCGCTTACGTGATAGACGACAACGCCGAAAAAGCAGGGCATACTGTTCTCATGCTGCCGCCGTATCATTGCAACCTAAATCCAATTGAGCCCACGTGGAGTCAAGTCAATATAGATATGTGGTAAGTAACAATAAGTCATTCAAGCTCAGTGAAGTAAGACGTGCGCGTTTTGTCAGCTGCAGCAGTATTCTAGGTTCATGCTAAAAAGCGGGATGGCTGCATACAGCATGTAATAAAAGAAGAGACTAGAATGTGATAATTGGATGGCATCAGCGATACTGTGTACGAAAGCTGGTACAAACCCTGCCACGGAAAATAGGACAGGTTCTATTACCAAACCTGATATGGCCGTACAAGGAGATAAATTCCATGACTTGTGCAGTACTGTTATGGCAGACGTTGCACGATTTGTGGTCTTAGGGGCCTTCCTCGGAAGTGATATCACCAAGTGGGAGCTACCCCCACCCCCAATCACATATGCACTCACACAGACATTTATCAGGAGAAAGTATTGCAGCGTGTGCATACTTCCGGTGCGCGAAAACAGCCACCAGACTGACTACCTTTCAGCAGGATACAAAATCGAGTTTTGAAGTTGTGAGCTGGCCCGGCCTGGCATCTCGAAATATGGTACCGGAGTCGGAGAGGCAGACTCGTTCTGTATTATGAACCTGGTTTAGAAGCACGCCCTCCATTCTCGAAACAATGACCTCTTATTACATTCATGAGTGCAGCTGAAGCCCAACGTGCATCCTCTAGGCGGAGTCTTGTAAATGGTCGGGGCAATATTGTACATGACCGAGGCAGAGTAAGTAAAGACACAGGCACGAAGTGGAGAGGCGATTCCTTTGATGTGAGCGTTGCTAATTGGCTGTGCTAGGATCTGGAACGGGCCTCAAATGTATCTGATGTGATAGGCTACTACGTGCTGCCAAAGATTTCACATTGGCTGCGCTGCCGGTTAACGAGTAAGTTACCAGGCGTTGATTGGCGAACGGCATTCCGACATGTTGCTGGCCAGTGACGCCATTTTTGCTGGCGTGTGCTGCTGGAGTCAGTGGAGTAAGCGGCTGATTCACCTATATGCTTAGGTGCCCTGGACCGAGGAACAAAACTACTCAATGGTAAACAGTTTGCCACAGAGTGCCTGCACGGATAATGGTAACACGTTGCTTTTCTGATCCTGGAACCACAGGCGCCCATTAAAGATCATTTCACGATGAAAAAGTGTACATATCAGAATAAATGTAGGTATTCTTTATAGCACAGTTCATGGCCATTGAGTGCAGTACGGTTTCTTACGTACACGTTGACCACATGAATCATGCGATAAAGAATACCTAATTTCATTTTGATACGTACAATTTCGTTATGCATATGTGTTTAATTGTGAACTGAGCTTTAGAGTTATATGTACCTGGAGCTGTTTTGACCATTCGAGTCACAGAAGCGAGGAAGCGATAATTGCGACACCGACCCGCGTACGTATCGATGTTCTGAAATGACGCGCAATGTTCCTGCTGGAACTTATACGACTTTAAGTGGAGACCCTATCATTTTTTTAGTGCTAAGTCTTTAAAAAAATTAAGTACATGTCCAGTAGTTGCAAAATGGGGGTTCCAACACAACTGGCGTCCTGGCAGGGTGCCGGGGTGCAACAACGGCCATATTGGATGACGTCATGCATAAACATCCTACTCTGCCATTCCTCGTCAGCAGTGGCCATCTTGGATTTACATTTTTTCCCTGTGGAATTTTCCTTTTTTCCCTCCTGCTCTATCATTCCACCTCGACACTTCACGCTCTTGCATTCCGATTAGTTTTCTCATGCTCTGTAATTCCGAGGTAATTTTTCTCATGCTCTGTCATTCCTTCCTGCCTCACCCATTCTAGCCCTTGGGGTGGGGGGGGAGTTCACATATTCCTTCCGGTATCCTTTACTTTTCTCTCTTGGGTTTTTCCTCGCACTCTGGCATTCCTTACTGCCTCTCTCTCATCCATTGTATCCCTTGAGCAAGGGGGGGGGGGAAATCATCATATTCCTCCTGGTCTCCTTTAATTTCGCACTTTCCTCTCTCTTGCTTTTCAAGTCCTCCATCTTGGATATTACCTCATCCCCATCGTTTGCTGTAGATGTGGGGCCGAGGGAATGGCATTCGCCATCTTGTATGACATTATTTTTTTCTTAGGAATTTCCCTTTTTTCCATTAAAAAACTGCAAAAATTGTTAGAATTTGCCAGAAAATTTCCCCAATTTCCCTAGAAAAATGTTATCGCACAATTTCCGTCGATGACCCCACAATGTGCTAACTACTCCTTTTGAACACATGAGGAGTGAGGAGTGACATTCATGCTCTATCATTCCATAACAGCATCGACCATCATGTTCCTTACTTCACGCTCTTGCATTCCAAGCGAGGGGGTATTCTCCGAGTCTTCCCAAATTCGATTATTATCTCATTCCTTCCTACTAGATATTATATGCTCTCACATTCCGTCAGTCCTACTTCATACTCTTGCATTCCTGCCAGTTGTCTCTACTTCGTGCTCTTGCATTCCTCCCATCCTAATTCATGCTCTTGTATTCCTTCCTGCCAGTTGTCTCTAATTCGCGGTCTTGCATTCCTGACCAACGACATCGATCGTGGTCCCTACTTCGTGCTCTCGCATTCCAACCAATGTCCCTACCTCATGCTCTTGCATTCCATGTGGGAGGTAATCTCATTCTCTTACATTCCGGTTTTCTCAGAGTCATTCCTTCCTCGCCCCCACGTAATTACTGATAGACAATCGCAAGCATGATGACATATTCGTCAGTTACCCGATTGCAATATTTCGATTTAATAATTTTCATTTCAGAAAACGCAGATTCGCATAGATAAGTTGACCCAAACAATCCGGTTATTTGAAGCGCAATTTGTTTTAAACAGGGATATTTGTCTTGAGATATAAAAGACCAAAATTTTGCATCACTTGCTTTAGTTTTGAGATGTATATCTGAAATCATCTGCAATGTTACAATATTCGTCAATTTGTGAAAATCGGAAAAACGTTTTCTAAATTCACTCAGAATATTTCTTACTTCTGTCTCGTAAGTACCATAACTTGACTGAGGACTTGCCCTAGCTTTCAAAGCCGGAAAATTTTTCAAATATTTTCTAGTTAGTTGATTAATCAGTAGCTGCAATTTAAATTTAAAAGCTTTTATTGCGCTTATCATATCGGTAATGGTTTTATCTTTTCCTTGTAGCTCCAAGTTAATGCTATTTAAATGACATGTCACGTCTGTTTATAAGGCTTAATCACAGAGCCATTTTTCGTTTTTAAGTATCTCGGTGTCATCACCTCTTTCATCTAGAAAATATATTATTTGGGGTAGTATTTCTTGAAACCTTTCTAAAAACTTTCCACGACTCAACCACCTTACGTCTGTATGTAGCAGTAAATCAGTGTGCTCAGCAGACTCACTAGATTCCAATTGCACTTTGAAGAGCCGTCGTTGCAAGCTTTGGGCACGGATGGAGTTCACGATTTTCATAGCAATGTTCATAATATCCTTCATATTTAGTGTTTTTGAACATAGAACTTGTTGATGAATGATGCAATGAAATGAGAAAAACGATGGAAAGTCATCATTAGCTCGACACAATGCAACAAACCCATTTGGATTGCCTGTCATAGCTGGAGCTCCATCTGTTGTAATGCACACGAGTTTGTAAACCGGTAGCTCGTAACTTTTTACGAATTTAAAAAAAACGTCGTAAATATCTTTACCACGAGTTTTCTCTTTCAGAGGAATCATTGTTAAAAATTCTTCTTTAGCCGAAGTATCAGAGAATACCATCCGAATAAAAAATACACAACTGGGCAGTATCTGTCATATCGGTGGACTCGTGAAACTGTAAAGAAAAGTATGTACATTCCATGCTATCATTTTTCAGTTTGTTTTCCAAATCCTTGCACATGATCTCAACACGTCTAGTGACAGTCAGACGAGATAACTGGAGTTCTTTCATAGCAGAAATGATTTCCGTTTTATTTTTGAATTCTCCAAATAACACCTTCGCCGCTTCTAGAAATGCTTATTTCACTACCGTCCCATCTTCGAAGGGTTTCTTGTGTTTTGCCAGTATTTGAGTAATTTTAAAAGACGCGACTGTTGCAGCTTCCGATTGTTTGGCTGGTTTAGTGTATAAGGCTTGCTCTGCTTTCAAACTACTTTTCAAATCATTTACTTTTTGTCTTCTTAACTCACTCTTTGCTGGAAAATAGTTTTCATAGTTTTTATGCAAGGTTTTATAATGCCGCTCTAAGTTCCCGCGTTTAGGCAATGCAACTGAAACTCGACAGACGAGGCAAACACATTTGTCTTTGACCATAGTAAACAAGAATTCTTCCTCCCAATCATTATTAAAATTATACATTTTACTTTTTTTTGGTAGTGCTCATTTTGTATCGTAAATCCTGTTCTGAACACACAGATAACACACCACGCAAAAGTACTCTTTGAACACCACTGATATCACTCGCACCGTTCGTAGACTAAAACCCCGGCCACACTCGCGTGTTACTATGCCGAGTACGCGTTGATCAGGTTATGTTTACATTTTGTAAATCGTTGCCGCCATTTTTTTGAAGAGAGCGCGACCTAGCGAGAATATTCATAACGATTAGCGCGAAGGTGTACTCTCATAACGATTAGCGCTCCAGGCGACGGATAAAATTGTTTGATTTTACCAAACTTGCCAAAACGGAATAAAACTCACAAGGTGGTTTCTTAATCCAGAAAGTCATTATTTACAAACAATGGCAGCAAACAATACTACGCTGCGCCAACTCCGGCGGTGCGCAGCGATCTTTTCGGCGTGACTTTACATTTTATTATTACGTATCACAGTGTCGCCGTACGAGTGACCGACGGAAGGCGCTTATTTTTAATTTCTTGAGGGAATGTGGACATATGTCCGCGATCGTCTTTTAAAGATCTCGCGATCGAACATCGCGATCGACCGTTTGAGCATCCCTGGAGTAGATTTTCCGCAGGGCTTTCAAAAGTACTCAGTTCACCGTGAACGTGTTAGTTTGTGAATTCGGAAGTCCTTGTTGGTTTCCACTTCAATTTATGTTCTGTCTATGTCAGTTTCATTTGATTTTAAGACAGTTGCACGTGTTTTCCGCGGCAGCGGAGCGCTGTTAAAACCGACAAAGGGAATACTTCAAACAGTATTGCATTGAAAAACATCCGCTGGAATTTGGTTAGGTAAGGGAAAGCCATGCAAAAATGAAATCAGGATTGTCGGACTGGGAAACGAACCCGAATCCACACGAATGCGAGTCCAGCGTGTTTGTAACCACTGCACCACCTCACTCGGTAGAACCAACCAAGGATTCGGGGGAGGACACGTATCATGTCCTTTTGGCTGAACCGGACATTCTAGGGAGCATTCGTGCCTTTGCTGTGAATTTGGGCAGCGGCAAAGTGGGCTCTGTTCGGTGAATCACTTAAGACTGTCGGGACGTGGTAACAAATGAGACTGATTCTATAGCAAGGTCAACCGTCTTGCATGATAGGTGCAAGGCGTTCAGTCCCATGAAGCTTGACTGTTGGGCAGTCAAGTGGAGGGGCATGTTTTCCTAGAGACTCTATGGTAGAAATACCGGACTGTCCATAAGAAATTAGGCTCTGAAAGTTGTCTCCTGTGATACCTTGGTGGATCTGGTACAGGAGGGGAGGAGGTGCGGAGAGCCGGACATGTTCCGGGAAACATGTCACTAAAATGGGTTATTGAGTGATATATGCTGTTCTTTATACATATATATATATATACATACACACGCCTATGTGTGTGTGATTTAAATGGTCATTAAGAACGTGACAGATTCGTCTAATATAGAAAAACTTTGCACTTTTCTTTTCCCATTAACTTATGAGAAAATAAAATATTTGGGAACGGATTATTTTCTCTATAAAAAGTTTATTATGTAAATTTTAATTTACTCTTTACCTCAGCTTCTCGCCAGTTTATTTATTAAGAAGTACAAGCGTTATTTTTCTTATTCCCCGTCGCCAGCGACGAGCGTCAAAACCTATGTTCGTAGCTCGTGCAGCGCTCTCAACGCGTCGCCAGCGTCAAAGATCTGATTGGCTGTAGCTCGTCGCGCCGCATCGCGTCGCTCAATTGTGAAAACAGCTTTCATAGGGCACGAGCATTGTAAAGGCCATTCAGTTGGTCCATTTGGACACATTTATTACCAACATGTCGCAGAACTCGCGAAATTTGAATCGTGACTGGTATTTTCAGACATCAAAGAACTTATTTCAAGTTAATACAGTATATAAGCACCGTGAAAATTATATAACTAAAGTTACATTATTGGTCAACAGCAAAAGTAACATGGACGAACGAGTGTTACTAGTCTCGCTTGTTTTCAAATGAATCCGCCAATCTTCTCACGTCTCCACTATTAAGTACGTAGTACGTACTGTCCCTCGTCCCGGCCTTTATAAAGTTGGCGCCATTGCGGACCGCACTAACAACATCACGTACTACGCCTGCACATTATAATGGCCAAATAAGAAAAACAGCACCGACATATAGTAGCAGTAATTTATCCATTAAAATAGATTTTCCCAAATAAAAGTGGCAATGAGACACGGCCTCAGATACTTAGCTAAGTATTCGAAGTTTGTGTAGCATCCATCTTAATTAAAGATTTGTTCAACAAATTTTACGTAACCATTATACCGATTTAAAAATTACTAAACAAACATGTATTGACACAAAAAGAATAACAAACGATCGGTATATGTTTATTACTGTGTTTACCTCGAAAACGTTAATGTCACGGGTTCAATTCTCGAAAGGCCTTCGATTGCCATTTTTTCTTCTTCGTGAATTGTAGTAAAGTCCGCATGTCTAATGCCCGGTAACCACTGCGAGTCGTAACTCATGGCAGCATTTTTGCTGATGAAACTAAAAAAAACAATGCGACTTTGACGTACGGTTGGTCTGGTACGTGATTACCTTTGCTTTAAATGTTAGTAAAAATAAGTAACTGCCAGTACTGGTCTTAGCAAAAACAAATGTGAAATAACATGTGTCACACTCTCGACAACATCCTGTAACACAAGCTATAATTGGTAAAGTAGGATGGCATATGCATTATAATCAAGGTAGCGCTCAATAGTAACAAATATCTGTTAACTGTTTAATAATGCTATTCGATGTTTTTTAAAATAAAAAAATGCAATTTAATGTTTTAAAGGAATGAACGGAATTCGGGATTTACTGATAACAAACGCCCAGGTGTCTTCTTCCAACGCTTACATGTTAAGGCCGCGTCCACAATCGACTTGGCTGAAATAACATTACTTAAAAAGCATAACAAGCGAAACAGTCTGTCTACAATCGGGGTTAACGTGAAAGAAAAAACCCCTCCTTTTCTCGCCAATTAGTAAGAGCAAACGAATAGGAAATAATTTTTCCAGCGCAAGAAGTTATGTATGCATAAGTTTGCTACAGCAGTTTTTATGACGTTTCGCATTCTCATTGGCTGGCGTTAATCACTTGGCGTAAGATACTCAAGAAATGACCATCTTGACGCCAAGTAAGTCACGCCAAATACTAGTTGTGGACGTTGCAATCTCAAATATGGGGTTTTAATTCTTTAAGCTGTGCATGTCATATGCGCCATGTCGATTGTAGACGGGACACAATGTTTTATAGCATGGAAAATAAATAATATGTATTTCTGTAATTTTTTCTTTATACGCCCTTTAATATGAAACCTATATGACTTATCTAACACAAGCCCTGGCTCATAGAGCCTTAGTTAGTCAATGAATAAATAAAAGTTAACTGCGCTGTAAAAAAAAAANCTAACACAAGCCCTGGCTCATAGAGCCTTAGTTAGTCAATGAATAAATAAAAGTTAACTGCGCTGTAAAAAAAAAACACTAATATTTCGCGAGCTCTGCGGTGAATATGAATGAATGCTCGGAAAATACCTCTCGTGTTTANTAAAAAAAAAACACTAATATTTCGCGAGCTCTGCGGTGAATATGAATGAATGCTCGGAAAATACCTCTCGTGTTTATAACAATATTTTAAATACTACCGATATCTCATGAGTTTGAATTGCTGTGGCCAAGATAGCAATTGCTGCATTAGGTGGAAAGTGTTTATATACGAAATCATAGCAAAGCAAAAATACTTTCTACACGTCAATATGACATTTTTGCGTTCCTTGCATTTATTTTTTATTAGTGACATAAGGTACAAATGCCGTACTTCCACTTAAATCTCTCGCAATACTACTACGCATTACTGCACTGATGTAAAGAATAAATATAGTAAATTAAATAAAAAAAACGTCGGGATGAGACACTTTCCATAGCACCAAACTAACGGAAACCAGAAAATTTCCGAATTATTTTACTTNAAAAAAACGTCGGGATGAGACACTTTCCATAGCACCAAACTAACGGAAACCAGAAAATTTCCGAATTATTTTACTTGGAATCTGGTTAATAGCATTATGAGCTTCGATATAACTAAATGAATTGTTTCATGCCATGTGGAACGATTTCCCTCCGAAATCAACAAACACTTGATTCCCGGGACTACCAGAAATAAAACGCAGACAAAGAAACAAAGATGAAGACACCCAGAGGTGTGGTGGGCTCCATNATTCCCGGGACTACCAGAAATAAAACGCAGACAAAGAAACAAAGATGAAGACACCCAGAGGTGTGGTGGGCTCCATAATAATTCTCGAAACAGGATTTACGTAAGCAGAGCAGGTACATAAACAAATAACAACTCACCGGCTCACGTAAGTCAATTTCACGGCGTAAACTTGCAGGTCCTCTCACTAGCGCGCCCGCGCCGAGACTGCGCTGAGCTCGGCGCATGCGCCGTCACACGCACGGGGCGACCGAACCGGCCCAACTAACGGGAAAGACAAGAGACGATCGCGGGCGGTGGACGTATTGTGCGCAGCTGCTACATGCTGCTGCGCTCGCTTCCCCTTCCAAACGTTTGAGTACACGCTGCGCTCCACTATTGGTCGGCGCGACGACCCGCGTCGCCCAATCAGCGCCTTTGTGCTCCGCTCTCTTCCCTTACAGGTAAAATAAACTTTACTTTATTACCTGGGTCTTCCTGGACCTTCCTCAGCCTTTCGCGCGCACTTTTTATTATACGCCCATTCTAAGGTCCAGATTCTACAAAAAAAAAAAGGTTTTTTTTTGTTTACAATAGTTGTTCCTTTAAGTAAGTGTTTCAGGCAAACAAAATTTCCGCCCCACCCCACTTCATCGACACCCTCTTCTTTGTTAGTATTGCTGTAATACAAGTATACATTCCCAGTGTTAGCAGTACAGAGAAAATGAATCAGTTACCAGTCGGGTACCTACAACGCGGCCGTAGTGTTGGAAACCAATCGCTGTCGTACATATTGTATTTAAATCACAAAGCTACATTTTACAGAAATAGCAAACAATAGCGCAGTGGTATTTATTAAAAATAGGAATCTTCTCGTGTGAAATCATTTCTTAATGCTCAAATTGTTTCAACTGATGAGCATAAACTGCGCAACAAAACATGACAACATAAAACGAACTTCTAGACACCGCAGATCACGTCATTTATCATTCCAATTTTTTCTTACGAGATGAGTTAACAATTCTGCATCCTAACTAATATTATAAATGCGAAAGTGTGTTTGTTTGTTAGTTTGTTTGTCCTTTCACGTTGCAACGGAGCAACGGATCGACGTGATTTTTTGTGCAGAGATAGTGGGAGGGCCGGGATATGACATAGGCTACTTTTTATCCCAAAAAAATATCTCATTCCTTCAGGGAAATTTTTTTAGTAATCTCGGGGTACAGCGCTGCGTCAATGTGGGATGAAAGCACAATGTTACACAAAAAAGCCATAGAGGCCCTCAACCGAACTTTTCAGGATATACGAAACAGTACAGACATTATGGGAGGAATGGTTGTATTACTGAATGGTGACTTCCGCCAAACTCTGCCGGTGATTCAGAGAGGCACACCTGCAGATGAAATCAAAGCTTGTCTCATGTCGTCAAGCTTATGGGTAAATGTAAAGAAATTCAGCTTGACGACAAATAATAGTACACCTCTACAATGACGTTGATACAGGACATTATGCTGATACGCTATTAAAAATTGAAGATGGGTGGTTAGAAACAGATGCCGAGGGCTGTGTGTCACTAACGGGGAATTTTAGTTATTTGGTGCAGAGTGATGAGGAACTGATTGCTAGCGTTTACCCAGATATACAAAGAAATATAAATGACGACCAGTGGCTATGTAAAAGAGCGATTCTAGCACCAAAAAATGACATCGTTAGTGCTCTGTTTTGTGTTTATGATCAGTGTCTGTCTACTAACAAATACCGTTATTTCTCCCTATAAGTTCGTTATTGTAACCACGCGACCGAAGCCGCGGGTAAAAGCTAGTTCATTCTATAAATATAATCCATACTCACTTTCCCCATACAAACAACAGCAAATATGAATTACATCAGTGGCTATACAAGTTCTCCAACGGAGCCTGGGCGTCCAACTCTAGGCATTAACTATTGATTGTTCGTTTATCATAACCCAATTGAATCTTTAGAAAATATTTGTTGCTGTTTTGTTTTAGGAGCACGATATTTCGCGTATTCTAGCCTCTGTAAGCTGGAATTGTAGGCATGGGGAGTTGGAGGCGGTTTGAGGGTCCCGCCTGCCTGTATCGTTTTTCTCCTTTTTTTGGTCGAGAAGCGCAGGAGCTATAAGGGTTACACTGGCATGCGCTACAAGAACGCCATCGCCGCTACGCGCAGAGCTCTGAACAGGCGTTCAGTGTTCTCGTAGTGCTGCGTGTTTCTATGGGACTTTCAGCGGTGACCATATCCTATCATTTCATTGATAAAAAGTCCGTAGCGAAGTTTGACCGCAGTTTGACTCGTGTAAGACTAGTGTGTTTTAAGGTATGGCAGTCTGAAAAAACAGTTTTTTATCTATATTGGAGGGCTTGAAAATAACATTTACAGAATACGTGAGTAGTTATAAATAGTAGGTTCGAACACAAGATGGCGGGAGGGATCGGGCATCGGCAAAACTGCATCAGCATGCTCTTGCATTCCGCCGCCATTTTTCCCGTTTTACCTCGAAATATCCCGTTTTCCCCTCGAAATATTCCGTTTTTCCCTCGACATGTCCGAAAATTTCCTTACAATTTCCCAAATTCCCTAAAAAAAAAAATTTAAACAATTATTTTTATACATTTTTTTCAATGACTCCTCTTGTCACGGCGACTGGGGAAGACTCTGAGATAATCCTCCCTGCTTGGAATGCTATAGTTTGATGTCTGAGACAACCTCTCGCCTGAAATGCGAAAGCATGAAGTACATGATCTAGTAGGAATGAAATAAACGCTAATTGTGATTGGAAAAACTCTGAGATAACCAATGATGTAGAGACCAGTCGGGTGACATCGTAAGGATTTGGGAAGACCTGGAGAACCCCCTGCAAGAGTGTGATGTAGGGACAAGTCAGGACATCAGGGAAGACTCGGAGAACACCCTCTTGCCTATGCTGTGTATTTGCCGGTTCTACCTTTAACTGTTTGAGAATTATGATCAACTATGCTTATAAGTTCGCATATGGCATAAATTGCAATTTGTTAATTTTCCTTGTCTGCGTTGATGCCTTTGATATGAATTTGACGACTACATCTTAAACGGTTCGGGAATTACGGCCAACTATGCTTATAATTTCGCATAGGGCTTAAATGGCTATTTGTTAATTTTCCTTGTTTGCATCGATGCCTACGATATGAATTTGACAACTACATCTTAAACAGTTCGGGAATTCCGTCCAACTATTCTTATAAGTTCGCATAGGGCTTAGATTGCTATTTGTTAATTTTCCTTGTATGTGTCGATGCCTATGATGTAAATTTGACGACTACATCTAAAACGGTTCGGGAATTACGGCCAACTATGCTTATAAGTTCGCATAGGGCTTAAATGCCCATTTGTAAATTTTTCTTATCTGTGTCGATGCCTACGATATGAACTTGACGACTATATCTTAAATGGTTCGGGAATTACGTCCAAGTATGCTTATAAGTTCGCATAGGGCTTAAAGGGCATGTGAAGTTTATATCGTATTTGGGAAGACTCTCAGATAACCCTCCCAGCTTGGAATGCAAGGGGGTGAATTATGGTAGGTGTAGACTTTGAGAAAACTCCTCATGAACCCTCAATCCTCATTGCTCAAAAATGAGTCATTGCTCCACATTGTGAAGTCATTGAAAAAAATTTATAAAAATAAATTTTTAAACATTTTTGGGAAATTTGGGACATTTTAGGGTAAATTTGGGACATTTCGAGGGAAAAACGGGATATTTCGAGAGAAAAACGGGAAAAATGGCGGTGGATTGCAAGAGCATGCTGTTGCCGTTTGGCCGATCCCCGATCCCTCCTGCCTTCCTGTGTTCGAACGGACTATTTATAACTACTTACATGGTAACTTTAATGCAACATTCTTTTCTCATCTGTGGTATGATGTCTTTTCGTAGGTAAACATGCTGGGGATACTCTGCAACGCAGTACAAGTGCTGGTCGAAGGGAGGGACAACCATATGGCATTTTTTGAAACGCTTTTTCCGAGTCTTGAGCATGTAGTTGTGCTACTGATCACTGTGTGGTGCTAGTGGTGAAGCGTAAACGTGCTCAGCGACATCTCGAGACAGCGTATGACACTTCGTGCTGCATGTCCCCGTGGAATCCTACCCCACTGTCAATAGGAGGGTCATAGGAGTGTTTGTTTTACAGAGTTGCTTTCATGGAGACAGAATGTATTCAAACATTTATCACTTTCTATATTGATTCTAAAAATACTGAAAATAAAATGTTTATATAAAAATTTAAGTTATAAATTTTTTTTTGAATGTCTAATAATTTCATATATTCTGTCATAAATCATTTAATTGTAAACATTATGTGCGTCCTCATGTAGTATATTACTCCAATGGACACTATTAGTTGTGACGTCACGTCAAGCCTCTGGTTCCAAATAACTGTTTGTTTACTTTATTTAGCCTTGCAAGTGCCATAAGAAGTAGCTAGTTGTTTTGAAATTTCCCAATAATTTGGTTATTATTGCGTTTGTTAAATGTGAATTTGGGGTAAACACGTCTTAACTCCTACCTATTGTTGATTAATATTAATGGGTGAAAATTCGTACGAGTAGGGACATGCAAGTCAGAACCACGCAATCCCGAACGTAATAGTGTTTAATGTATTCGTATATACCGTGGATGCATACATGAAGGATAAATATTCCATTATGGTGTGTATAATGATATGTTATCCGCCTAAGTTTGTAAATGAACAATTGCATTGTATTTAATTTTTGCAAGTACTGTTGTGATTGCTAACCTGCCAAGCATTTAAGGACTAGTCTATAAGTTGCGGACTCGTTAGAGGTACATGCACTTTTATAAAACTGCATATTCGTATTATTCTAATTGCCGCTTTGCTTTTCCAGTTTAGGAGTTTATGGAATTAATTTATTAGTAACCACGGCTTTGAAAGTTAAGAGTAAAGTGAATGTAAACAAAAACGTGAATAACTGATCCAATCATTACTTTTAGCTTTCCTCGTAATAAAATTGCTGTTTGCCAGGCATTCATTGAAAATCAACCCGTAAATCTATACAAGGCTACATCATATAAAAACTTCACCCTTATAATGTTTTTCTCCCCAAGCCAGCAGAGTTGCAGTGACAAGAAATCAGCTGTTTATCAATACAACAATATACAACTAAATCAGTTCTCATATTTTTAATAGCTATTTTAGTCATACTGATTTGAGTTTGCCATAGTTTCCCGAACTCACTCCAGGCAATTTCTGGGGCGACTCATTAATAAAGGCAATGACCAATTTCTTCCTTGAATCCCCTTCATCGTGGTCTTGGTGTAACATTCTCTAACGAACCTGCTGTCGACAAGATGTAAAGTAAAATTAATAAATCATAGGGTCAGTTTGAAATTCTGATTTTGAGGGTAACTAATTAGACATAAGCTTATAATTTAAATATTGATAATGAATCACGGGTATTTAGAATGAAGTGTGCTTCGCAGAACACCGAGTACTGAGTACTATATCCACTACACTCCCATGGCCTCCATCCCCTTAGCAAGGGTGGAATTGAGAAGATTAGGTGGTTTGTAACAATCAATGTGTTAGAAGAGCCAATGAGGGTGCAAATTGGCGGATATGGAGCAGCGCTGGAATACAAGGGCGGGAAAAACAGGAAAACCTCGAGAAAACATGCCAGCCAGCAGCATCATTCAGCACAATTCTTACATGTGAAAATCTGTGAGTAAACTCACAGGGAAATAAAACATTGATCACTTTGGTGGAAGGCAAGCGTCCTACCACTAGGCTCACCTCAGCCCCCTTTAGGAAAAGAAGAGAGACACTGTTTGGGCACTTCTTACAAAGTTGAATTCAAAAAAAGGATTGTAACAATTCAAATAATTCGCTACAAGCGTATCATAGATCGATCTGGTTTCTGAATGGGAGGGACAGTATTTTGCACATGTGCATTTTATTATTTTATAATAACTTACATGTTTCTTTCTTAGGTACCAGTACACACAGGATGTTGTCAAATAAAATTAATTGGTTGCAATGTACGTACATACATGTATAAATACATCATTAAGACCAAAATATAGACAATTAAATTAAAGAAAATTATAGAGATGTCATATATTCTTGGAAGTGGCATTTGAAAACTTTTGCAGTAGACGTATTCATTTTTAAAACATTGGTAAGCACTTTTACAAGCTGATGATAATTTTTAAAATATTGACATCATCATCACCACCCTCAGTTTCGACTATTCATCAGGTCTGCAATAGTGACATAACGAAAAATAATAAACACATAGAAACACACACCACACAAACACACACCACACAAAAACCAAACAGGAATAGTTGTCAACAGGTATATGAACACACATAATTATATAGAAAGAATCATTTAGTTGCAAGAAGACCACTGTGTTTATCTGTTCTTCTTGTGTCCATCATTAGTTTTCTGTTTTGTTAATTTTTCGCTTACTGACTGAATTACTTCTACAGAATTCTCGCTGTGTTCTTCACGTAGGCCTACCTGTTGGCAACTATTCTTGGTTGGGTTTCTAGGTCTGTATGTTGGAATGTGTAATTCTTGTTTCCTGCGACATGAGGTCCGCAGGAATGGCATATATTGTGAATATATAATATTCATATAGGCCTACATAAGTATTTACAAAAGGGCGGTTCTGCAGCAACTGGCGCCTAACGTGTGACGAGGGGACGAGCCGCCGCCATCTTGGATGAAGTCACGAGTCGACCTCCGGCGCTGTCATTGCTGGCCGATGTAGGTCATCTTGGATTTCCCTTCACTCTCAATCATTCCTGGCCAGTAGCGGCCATCTTGGTCACTACTGCATGCTCTTGCATTCCTGTGGTTTTCTCCGAGTGCTCCTGAATTCGATTATTTCTGCATTCCAGATGCCGTTACTTCACGCTCTTGTGTTCCTCCTTTCTTACTTCATGCTCTTGCATTGCATGCGAGATGTTTGCGCCGATTCCTCCCGAGTTCGATTATTTGTCCAATCCTTCCCGCCAGATGTTGTTACTTCATTCTCCCGCATTCCAAAAAGACGTCTCTACTTCATACTCTTGCATTTTTGTGGTTTTCTCTGTGTGCTCGTGATTTCGGTTATTACTTCCTACTAGATGTTGTTACTTCACGCTCTTACATTCCTTCCTACCTCTTCCTACTTCATGTTCTTGCATTCCATGCGAGGTGTTCGCGTCGACTCCTCCCAATTTCGGTTTTTTTTACCAATACTTCCTACTAGATGTTATTTCATGCTCCCGCGTTCCAGCAAGACGTTTCTACTTCATGCTCTTGGATTCCTGTGGTTTTTCTCTGTGTGCTACTCAATTCTGTTATACCTTCATACCAGATGTTGTTACTTCATGCTCCCGCGTTCCTCCCCAGACGTCTCTACTTCATGATCTCGCATTCCTTCCTACATACATCATGCTATCGCATTATATGCGAGGTGTTCGCACAGACTCCTCCTGGTTTAGATAATTTGTCCAATCCTTCCCACCAGATGTCGTTACTTCATGCTTCCGCGTTCTTACCAGACGTTTCTACTTCATGCTCTTGCGTTCCTGTGGTTTTCTCCGAATGCTCCTGATTTTGGTTATTTCACCATTCGAGATGTCGTTACTTTACGCTCAAGGATACATTCATCTGTGTGTGTGGTACATAATGTTCGATCACATACACACATCTCTTGCAAGTCAATTACATTTCAGTAAGCACCGAACTCGGTATCCAGCAATTGTGACTGGAATCGAAACCCACCCATTTACGAACAGCTTGCATCCCCTTCGCTGCGACACCCTCTCGACTAAATAGACGTCTGGAAACTTCGTTGTCATGATCTCTTGTTCGTAAAATCCACCCTTCAGCTTTTCACCATTCAGATCGACGATTTGATATGTTCGTGGTTCGTAATGGAGAATTATGTCTATCCTGTATACCTCGTTGCTCCAGTTCGGTGTGTTGATTTGCAAATCTACCCTTGACTCGTGATATTCGAACATAGTCGCCAATCTTTACTTTAGCCTTGCGCCTGTCCAATCCCTTCTCATTTTTTTTAACACAGTCGACATTAAAGAATCGTCCTTAATGTTCACTGGTCGCATGCGAATGGTCCTGTGCACTCGCTTATTGTAGTCGGAAATCAAATGTGGTAGTAAGTCCAGCCAATTGTAACTATTCTGCGACTAAAATTCATGCCATATAGCATTCTTCAGAGTGTAGTTAAATCGTTCCACGATGGAAGCTTTCTTATTGCTGAACATACCGTAGTGATTTATTTTATTTGCATCCATTAGCGAACGGAAGGCTTGATTGTAGAATTCTCTGCCAAGATCTGTTGACTTATTTTTAAGTGATTCTTTGTCTTGTAAAACAGTCTTCATTGCAGCGGTCACACACTTGCCTCGTTTCTGGCGAACCGGTACTGCCCATCCATATTTGCTGTAACAATGTATTATCATCAACATGTATATATGACACTTATTAACAAAGGCAGATCTGTCAGTCCAAACACGAGTTATCTTCGCCTGCGATAATTACGACGCGCAGGCCGGTGAAACTCGGTGGCGATCTGTGCAAGCGACATTAGTATATGTAGCCACCTTCACGCAATTCTTCCGCAATATTCACAATCTCATTCGTATGAGATTGAATGCCAGCCTGCTGAGATGCAATTAGCAGCTATAGACGTGATACGACCTCATTCACATCGGCCAGTACACATACTAGAGCTGACTGCTCCATCAAACTTCGAAGTCATAATCGAGCTGCTCGCTATGCCAACGTCCGGAAACAGGTCGGCAACAATGCTGAATTTCGGATATGTCTCACCCTTAGATGCGTTGCTGGAAACGTCATTTCCCCCAAATGTGCACTAATGAGGCTAAGTAAATGCTTGTACTGGCGAAGTGCCTCCCGTGAGAACCCACCAGGCTCTCGCTTAAACAGTAATTCGTAGAGGCCTGGAGGCACTCGCATTGCTTCATCGCCAATCTGTATGAAATCATTTGGTAGAAAAAAAATTTGCTTCTTCCCCAAGAACCATTTCTTATTGCGCCTATAAACACCACATATTTCATCATTAAATCTCGTGTACGAACAGAGGTAATTACGTATGGCGGTCGTGCGCAAGCGAGATCTGTCCTTTTTACGTTTCAATGTGGCTAAAAGCAAATCATCATCATCAACAGATGCAGTATCCTCCTCTGGAAGTATCTTGTGCTTCCTCACGCGTTCAAGGCCCGGTTCAGTCTTCATGCCGGCAGGGGGAACAGTTTGTCGCTGTATATTATCCAGCCGCGATGTGAGCGGCAGGAAGGCCTCTTCCAATACGGCATCGCACTGCATGCACACATGCTTGGCCAGTAGATACTTATTGCGCACACTTGCAATTACATTATGTAAATCCTCGATGGTAGCAGCTATTGTACTAATAGTAAAATCAGAATGATCATACAATATATTTATAGACGTTGACTATTCACTCGATCAGCTTGATAATTTTATCTTTGGGCGTGGTGATTCGCTGGGTGACCGCATCTCGCATGTGCTGGCAATGTGTCCATTTTTCTTTTTCATCATCCGTACGCGCGTCGTCTAGGTTACGTACAATCCTGTATTGTATAAGCTCTTCAATATCTGCAAGTCCCGTACTCAAAGTGTGGTCACTTGTTTCTAGCTCCTCGACCATGTGAGAAAGAATTCTATTAACCATTCCTTCGAAGACAGAGCTGAGTTTCGATTCCAAGTTAACCACACTCCCCAGAGGAGTACTTAAAGCGTTCAGCTTGCTCGCATCCTCGCTCGACACATTAAGGTGTTCGAATAGTTTAGCAGAAAGGTCGGCAACAACCTTGGCGTCAACCTGTCCTAGCTTCGTCTCCATGCTCGTGAGCTTGTCTCCCTAAGTGGCCAGCTTGTAGTCACCCTCGTTCGCAACATTAAGATGATCCTTCAGTGTAGCTGCCAAAGCAGTAAGAACTATGTTGTCAACTCGCTCTCCCGAGTCATCGAGCTTCGTCTCGACGGCTGTTAGCTTCCTTCCCAGCACGCTCCGAAAATCGTCACTCAATGCATGAATTTGGGAAGACATCGTACCAACAGCATCGTGGTTCGATTCCAGCTTCTTACTTGAAGTATCTAGCATGTCGTCACTCTCAGCATTGGCATTAAGGTGTTCGTCCAGTTTTGTAGTTAGACCGGCCGTGGCAACACGCTCTCCCACGCCATCGAGCTTCTTCTCCATGGCCGCAAGCTTGCCTCCTAATGCCCTTAGTTTGAGCACATCTTCAGTTCTTTTGCGAATCTGGGCTTCAATCTTTGCAGACATTACATTCGTTTTGCCGAACAGCCATCTCTCTACGGCCTCGAGCGCATCACTGGAAGCAAAATCAGTTAGTTGAGACATGCTCTCGATCAATGTGCCAAGCCGCAAATCCATGTTAGTCGTCAGTATATTCGTATCGAAGAGACGGTATTCCACGGTGGCGAGCTTCCCGCCTAAAGCGGTCAAACATATTCAGTCAATGAGCGTAATTCTCCAGTCACGGCCATATGAACTCTGCTGGCTACTCGCTCGCCCACACCATTGAGTTTCTCCTCCAATGCGGTGATCCGGGTCATACTGTTGGTCAGTGTGCGAAGATGATTTTCGATGTCGGCCTGCAGTACTGTCACCGGTTGCAACACTTCCGAAGTGACTCTGCAGACAAAGGTAATATTAACAGCATCGCCATCATGTTTCGGCACTCCGAGATTCTTGGGTCGTTTCCCACCGAAACTGCAGTTGCCACCGTTAGTAGATGTAATAAAGCTGCCCGTCGCATATTTCAGACTGCTATGGTTGAACTTGGATACCACGTAGCTCATCATTCACTGATGGACGACAATGAACTGATCGAATCCCCTTCGGTGCATTCCCTTATGAGGCTGGAATTCCTTTGATATTCCACGAAACCATGAGGTTCATACCAGCAACATGAGCACAAGTCTTTAAATCTGTAGAACATCATATAGGTATTAACATGATCGGAGTAGACATGGCATACATCCAGGTCATCCATGCATAATAGAACGAGGAAATTAGCATTGTTATGCAGAAGCTGCTTAGGCATGCATTAATAAGTTTGACATAGGTAAATCGAATCCACCACCACATGGCAGCCCATGCTGAAATACTGCTGCATTTTCGACTGTTTCTCACATGCCACATCGTCTAAAACAAACACAGAGTTTGGTAAAGCATCACTTGGTGGCACGACTTCTTCATTGTCGCTAATTGGAAAATAGCCTAGGCCATCTACCGCCTGTATTATTTGTGCTTGACGTAGGTACTTCGGCTGTTATAGAGATTTAAATATAGGAAAACATTGTTGGACCAAAGATCATTGGGTTACTGTAAAATGCTGAGAAGCACACATATCTTTCTACAGTTGCTTGGTCCTGCTATGATGCCCTTCACAGTGGTAGATAATAGCTTCCCATGATGTGATCCACAAGCATTAGTTTCATCATCGGCGATGGTGATGCGAACAGGAAGTGTAGTGGTCTGTGGCACGATATTCATTGAACTGATATGTGAATGGCTAAACTGAAGTACTTATGTCAGTCATCCCCATGAATGGAAAAGTTCGGGGTCAGGTGATGTGGTTGGCCACATACATATAAAATGACAATTTCGAGATCGGGTGAAGTGGTCGACCACAAATATATTTAGTAGTTGTAGCGATAAAGATGTGTGTTAGTATGTCGTAATGTGCCATGGGAGTACGATCAAGAGGGGATATGGACTGGTGAATATGCTGATCAACATATTCCCTTTCAAAGCGCACATTCCAGGCTACAAATATTGTGGGCCCAATATGCGACTAGCATCGAGATTGAAGTGATGTGACATCCCTGTCAATTCATTGGACAAAATGTGCAAATAACACGATATCGCCTATGGAACCAGTAGAAAGTTGGATGAAAGGCATGTGGCCGATTCCGTTCTTGCAGATAAAGCCATGTCATTAGTTAGATCACCCAAGTCCAAACTCGGAGTATGTCTAGCTGCTTGGGGCGTGTCCAAGATTATGAAAACCTAAGTCAGGAGGGGAATGGGTTTGAGGTTTGGAAGGACGAAGAAGAAAAATATCGGGAGGAGGAAACAGCGCAAAGTAGGGAGGAGGAAGCGAGGAGGCACCATGCTCTTCATCTTGCCAGCACTAGGCGTTCTCAGCAGGCTTATCGGGGGTGCGAGTGGTATTGTGAGAGCCGTGAACACAGTGAAGGAGGATGACAAGCAATTGGCCGAGGCGATGTGACACAATAGGAGAATGGAGGTGCTCGCTAGAGGAAAAAAAAGATAGCGGAATGTATCTCCGACTCTGCAGTGTAGGAGGTGGTGGGAGAAAGAAAAAACAGTGGAGGAGGAGGGGTGGGCAAAATAAGTGGTCTTAAGGCCCCTGCTCAACCAGCCACTCACCAACATAGACATTTGAAAGTTTGTCCGAAAAATGAAAATAGATAATTTCCAAAGCATGTTCATGCAAGACTGCCTACTGCACCATGTGAAGCATGTCGAGTGCGGTATAGTAAACCTAGATACCAGCCTAGGGCTGAGAATGCATTGGACCCCATATAAAATGTACAGCGATACTGTAGAATACTTCGACAGCTATGGTAATTTGAGGGCCCCACCACTACTGAAAAAGTATTTGAGAAGAGTGAGATTGCACAAGTACGAGGCAGCGCAACTGCCTCGAGAATGGAACTGCGGACACTTATGTCTGCACTTCCTTTCACTTTAGATATATATATATATATATATATATATATAATTATCGAGAACACACTA
>NQII01008479.1:50158-75143 GCA_002778355.1 Clitarchus hookeri | reverse complement strand
AGGTTTTAAGTAAAAACACACTTGGATACGCTAAACGGAACAATTGACTTGAACTTGGATACGTTAAACGGAATTCGACCGGATACGCAATAGTACACTGACTTGAAAAGTAAATAATTTGAGTGGATACTCGATAGTGCACTCGCAGGTTTCCTATGGTTTTACCATAAGAGTACGCAATACGGAACAATCACCACACTTTTATCTTTTTTCCTCGCAGATAAATGCTGATAGGCGACAGCGCTTAAAACGCGTATATTTAAACTAGAAGTTGAAAATACACCGGAGAGTAAAAAAAAACTGGTATATTCAATATAAACTTTCGGAAATCCAGTTGGGATCGTATTGTAGCTTTCCTGAAACGTAAAAATTCTTGTCACTTATTTAAGTGGGGTAATCTTGAACGACATTTCATTGCCTCTCGCAAATATTTGATGAAACAGTTTTGCTACTTGGATTTTGACATTATTATCCTCGTCTGAGGACGCAATTACCTTTCGTTTCCAGATTTAGTTCATTAAATAGCGGCAAGGGTGTGCAAAGTTTATTTTTCCAGTGTGGTTCATCTTTAAAGGTTTTTTTTTTTTTACTGTACCTTCTTGATTCCAATGCCCATGCTCACATAAGAAAGGAAATTAGACATTGGTAGCCGAACTTTAATTTTAGATGAAGGTATTAAACTTATATTCGTTAGGATAAACGATATAATCTTACTTACCTGCACTTGTTTACTGTCTTCCGATTGTCGCCTCATCACGAATGCATGCCTTAAAATATATTCCATGTTTAAGGAAAAGAAATTAAGGAAACTCTACTATATTTATATTTTATGAGATAAAAAGGTAAGGTTACAGTAAACAAAGAAATCCAGTGTAAATATTATTCGTAGTGTCAATTGGGATGACTGTAATTCGAGTGGAGGTCCTTATAACGCCAATGTGTGTTCGAGCCCGCAAAATGCACAATGTCCATGATTACGGGTCGTTAAAACACGTCCTTGCGTATACGTTTATGACCTTCCTTTTTAACAATACAAAGAGGTGCAAGAAATTAGCGAGTCTGATGAACTCTAGGATTTCAAATATATCTTCATACGTGAGCCCTAGCTGCTTTGTTTATATCAATGCCGCACTGAGTAAACGGTTTTACCCTTAAGGGTTCCGCCGGCCTGATGGAGAACTGCGTTTCAGTGTTGGAAATCCTAGTTTTTGACTAAATTATTAAACGTGCCCCCAGTATGTTTATCTACGAAAAGACATCATAACCCAGAAGATGAAGGAATGGTTCTTTAATGGTACCTCGCATGTCGTAAATATTATTGTTGAGCTCTTCAATATAGTTAAAAACAGCTTTTTCAAACTGCCGTATTTTATTTAAAACAAACTAGCCGGACATGCACCAAACTACGATAAGAGACTGTATTTAATTTTGCTACAGATTGTGCTATTTGTGTTGGCACTTGTTTGATGTCCTTGTAGTTCCAATAATTTTCTCTCTTATTTAATTGGTATTTCGTCAAATATTTTTTTTTTCTATTAGAACGTGCACTATTTATGCTTAATAATATTGTTTATTCACTTTGAAGTCGTAAAACAAACTTTATCATCTGAAAATTGTGTAATGTTTAAATTTTTATATGTGTAATTTATTTAATGCCTTTGTTAAAAACATTATTTTCTTAATGTTTTTAATTATTTAAGTACATAACATGGTGTAAATTATTTATTTCAGTAAGCAAAATGAAAAACGTCATTTGTGTACAATTATGTCTTTCTCGTCATTCGAGTTATGTATCGATTAGTCACTTCCTTTTTCGCATTCTAGCTATACAGCATGTAGTCAGCTCAAGATATATTCTGGTGAAATCTGTCTTCATCCATGAGATGAACTAGTGTTTTTATCCGCCGTTTTTGGGTTCAGCGTTGCGCTTGATGGCTTTATGTCGTGACCAATTTTCATTCTTCTCGTGATGTGAGCCGCACACTAGTTCGTGGCATGGTCGTTTTCGAACATGATTCCACTTCTTTGGCCAGCACAGCAGTAACATCTGAAATGTCGCTTTCGTCTTACAAATAATACCTCAATTGTTTTTCGCCTGCTGCATGTGCAATATTCCCAAATTTATATATATAATTATGTATAAAATTAATTTAAAATATTTTTATTTACATATTTATATACTTATAAATAATATTGAATAAAATTAATTAAACATAATTTTATATTTACATATTTATGTATACATATGCCTACAAACATATTTAAATAACGTATTGTTATGTGTTTTCTTCCTGGGAGAACGAATATGTGGATTTTCTCAGAAGGGTCCAATATTTTTTTACATATATATTTTATGGTGGAAGGCCTTTTGGGGGTATGAGCTAGGTTCATTACTGGAAAAAAGAACCAAATTTATATAGAAAAAAATGACAGTTGACGTTCTGACACTGTGAGGCGAACATCGATTTGGAAGCGCTCTCTCGTCTTACCACGAAGATGAATTGCGAATACGAAGGCTTGCTTTTGACCTCAACGATCATCAGGCCGCGACTTTCATCGTCACTAACTGGTTGTCACCAGTGCTGATTCTGCGATCGAGTTTTCACCTATGGTCAAAATGCTCGTTGGCATGAGCGATCGGTCTGGAAAAGAGTCCTTTTCACGCGATAAAGCATTGCGACTTTGGTCTCATGCAGTTTGCGCAAGTTGATATATTAAAATAACGTACCTAGAACTGCAAGAATTTGTCTACTGGGCGTCAGCAAGAGTTGTAGGCAATACCTATTGCCACATCGATGGGTACCGATTTGACAGGCGATTATGATGAGACAGTTAATGCTAAAGACGAAATGAATGTAGTAGAGTGGGTTTTTGTGGAATGTACACTTGCAAAAACTTTCGCGTGAAGTCGACGAACTTCAAAATAAACGGTCGTCGGCTTTAAATACTGATGAGCATACAGCTCCTGCTACAAACAAAAGCAAATATAATATTGAATACAAAACAGGAGGTGAAGAAGACCATGAAGAGAACAATGATGAAAATGAACATGAAGACAGTGATAGTGCTGAAGACGATGATGGCGATTTTCTAGATGCACTGACACACCCCTCCAACACATTCGCTGCAACGAGCGACACGAAGAATAAATAAGATACCGAGAATACTGACTACCTATTTCCAGAAGACCCGAATGAACTTATTGATAGACTCAAGATGACAGTAGAGGAGAAACACTCGGAATCATACACAGTAAATTCACAAGGCAGAATGGAACGAAGCAGGTNACAATGATGAAAATGAACATGAAGACAGTGATAGTGCTGAAGACGATGATGGCGATTTTCTAGATGCACTGACACAGCCCTCCAACACATTCGCTGCAACGAGCGACACGAAGAATAAATAAGATACCGAGAATACTGACTACCTATTTCCAGAAGACCCGAATGAACTTATTGATAGATTCAAGATGACAGTAGAGGAGAAACACTCGGAATCATACACAGTAAATTCACAAGGCAGAATGGAACGAAGCAGGTGCGATTATAGCTTATATCAAATTTTTTAATAACAATTTTTTATAATTTTTAAATTCATTTTTAATAATTATTTGGAATTTTTCTATAAAGGTTTTACGTATTAAAATTCTTTGGGATTGTTTATATTTTTTGGGTTTCAAGGTCAAGATGAATGGTAAAGGTCACCAACATCTAACATGGCTGACAACATGGACACGGGCGAGGTCTGGTCATGTCGAGAGCTTAGTCGATCCACCTATAATCGATACCAGGATCTCCTACATTTATATACTAAAATCATTTGTAATTTTTTAAAATTATTTAAAAATTATTTAAATTCTTTTGGGGTTTATGAAATTTTTCAGCATTTTTTGGATTTTTTGGAATTTTTTGGTTTTAAGGTTACCGGGGTCAAAATCAAAGGTCAAGGCCACCGACGTCTAACATGACTGACGAGCTAGACATTGGTCAACCTGACGGGGGCCGGTCATGTTGGGAGCTCAGTCTATCCACCTGTCTAAGAAACCTAAACCTCCTACATGCACATCTTTCAATAATATTTTTAAACCTTTTTTTTAGGTTTATATATTTTTTTTCCTTTTAGAATTTTTTTTAATTTATAATTTTTTTGGAATTTTGTTGGATTTTTGGTTTCAAGGTTATTAGAGGTCACGGGCATTGCGTTAAAGTCATGGTCATGGGTCAAGGCCACCGACATCCAAAATGGCAAACGATATGGACTCTGGTCAACCTGGCGAGGGCCGGTCATGTCGGGAGCTAAGTCGATCTACCTGTAATCGAATCCCGGAACTTCTAGATGTTCATCATACTAATATTATAAATGCGAAGGTGTGTGAGTGTGTGTATGTTTNCATCGAATCCCGGAACTTCTAGATGTTCATCATACTAATATTATAAATGCGAAGGTGTGTGAGTGTGTGTATGTTTGTTACCACTCAGCTCTATAACGGCAGAGCTGATTTTGATTAAATTTGATATATAGGTACTTCAGGTCCTGGAATAGGATATAGGATACTTTTTATCCCGGTAAATTGAACGGATCCTGTGGAATAACAACAAAACGTAATTTTGCAACTGCTGGGAACGTGACCGAACTCAGCTCCATAACGACTTAACGGATTATGATGAAACATGNAAACGTAATTTTGCAACTGCTGGGAACGTGACCGAACTCAGCTCCATAACGACTTAACGGATTATGATGAAACATGTTATATAGGTACTTTAGATCCTGGAATAGGACCTAGGATGCAAGATGGCCAGCCCTTCGCGAGAAGAATACTTCCGATAAGGTCAATTCATGTTTCCGATTAAATTCATTTNACTGACGAGCTAGACATTGGTCAACCTGACGGGGGCCGGTCATGTTGGGAGCTCAGTCTATCCACCTGTCTAAGAACCCTAAACCTCCTTACATGCACATCTTTCAATAATATTTTTTAACATTTTTTTTAGGTTTATATATTTTTTTTTACTTTTAGAATTTTTTTTATTTATAATTTTTTTGGAATTTTGTTGGATTTTTGGTTTCAAGGTTATTAGAGGTCACGGGCATTGCGTTAAAGTCATGGTCATGGGTCAAGGCCACCGACATCCAAAATGGCTAACGATATGGACTCTGGTCAACCTGGCGAGGGCCGGTTATGTCGGGAGCTAAGTCGATCTACCTGTCATCGAATCCCGGAACTTCTAGATGTTCATCATACTAATATTATAAATGCGAAGGTGTGTGAGTGTGTGTATGTTTGTTACCACTCAGCTCTATAACGGCAGAGCTGATTTTGATTAAATTTGATATATAGGTACTTCAGGTCCTGGAATAGGACATAGGATACTTTTTATCCCGGTAAATTGAACGGATCCTGTGGAATAACAACAAAACGTAATTTTGCAACTGCTGGGAACGTGACCGAACTCAGCTCCATAACGACTTAACGGATTATGATGAAACATGGTATATAGGTACTTTAGATCCTGGAATAGGACATAGGATAATTTTTATCTCAGTAAATTGTACGGGTCCTGTGGAATAACAACAAAACGTAATTCTGCAACGGCTGGGAACGTGACTGAACTCAGCTCCATAACAGTTGAACGGAGTTTGAGTAGATTTGGTATGTAGGTACTTTAGGTCCTGGAATAAGACATAGGATACTTTTCATCCCGGAAAAGTGTACGGGTCCTGTGGAATAACAACTAAACGTAATTCTGCAAAAACTGGGAACGTGACAGAAATATTTTTTTCCTTTGGTGTCAGATTTTATCAGGCCGCCCAAGAACCTATGAAATGGCTAAACGACTGCTATCCATCGATAACAACCAGGACCGAATATTTAACGGGCTTTCCGAAGCCCGGAAGCGCTCAGATGTTATGCCACTAAACGGTCAACCATCCAGATGTGTGCCGCTGGGAACGTTGCTTAACTTTGGTGATCGATTAAGATCCCTCAGTCAAGTGCTACAACTTGATGAAACTCAGGTTTTGATTTTCATGCATCGACGCTGGAAAGCGGACATGTGTTAACTACGTGATAGTTGCACAGATACACTCAAAAAACAATACCCTACTTCTTGGCTATCGGGTAAAATATGTTTCCTTCGTTTTGAGTTGCCGTAATCAGTTAAAAACCTAGGCCAACATATTATTATTTTATAATTCTGTTTTCACATAATTGAATAGTCTTTTCTAATTATTTTATTAGTGTATCACTGTAAAACTCAATTGCACCTAGGTGAGGCCGGGCCGGTTCACTAGTCTTGAAATATTTTTTTTAATATTTTTTTTATTTTTTAAATTTTCTAAAAAAAAGATATATGTTTTTGCGATTTTCTAATTTTTCTGCAATATTGTTATATTTTTTGTCTCAAAGTAATTTAAGGTTACGGGCATGAAGTCAAGATCAAGGTCACCTTGGTCCAGCATGGCGGTTGGTTGACGTCACAACATGGCGGCCGGCCGGCTCTGGTGCGAGGTGCCAGTTTTGTCCTATTTAAAATACATTGTCCTCGGACGCATTTAATCATTCTACTCCCTTCTATAATATGTATAATTGACTTATGGTTCACCAACAATTTCAATTGTTGTTTTTTTATATAAATTAGTATAAATGCAATTAACTTATTTTTGTGACAAACATAGTGCGTAAATCATATAAATTTAACTTATTTTCGTTGTATTTAATAGGAATTGTGCGCTATACTATTTAGCGAAATGTTACCTTAGAATTAAGTTAGTTTTATAGTGTTACCCTAGAAAGTAATGAGTTAAAATGTTTTAAGTATATACGTAATTACTATGTACGTAATTGTTAATGAAATTCGAATATTTTAAGTTCTCTCTAATATAAGTTATGCTTTCCTAATAGGACATAAATAGCATTTTATGATACTCATTAAATATTAGTTGAAGATTTGATTTCTGCGTTTCTCTTCTCCATTTGTCTGTTTCTATACAAGTAAATATGGTGTTCTTTTGGGAAGTTATTCATTTTGGCTAATGTAGTATGATCAATATATTTCTTTATCTGGTGTCGTTGAGACTCGGATAAATTCAGTAAACTATTTTTGCTCTCATATTTTTACTAGCCAAAAGGGAACAAGTTTTCAGAATACGGCATAGTAAAACCCAAAATAACTTTAATAAAGTAACGAAACAACTGTTGTAATTCCTGGGTACGGAAAACCGAGCAAGCGTGAAGTTGACAGTGTGTACTTAACGAGCCTTTATCTGATGTTTATTTCTGAAAGGTGTAGGGATATAAATTAGTTTTACCCTTTGTTTGCATTTCACATTGACACTTATATTCGTAAATATTATGATTTGACTTCAATATTTACATCTGTCAGTTTTATATTTTCTGTTTATTTGCATTCTAAATCATGGTATACATTTTATCACAGTTTTATTTTAATTACCTGACATTAAATTACCTGCATTTTAATTGATTTAAAGTTTTAATATCACATATTTATGTAATTACTGAGTTTTATTCCATGTAATTTCTCCTTGTCCTAAGAGATCATTAATGTTAGCAGTTTGTAGATAATATTCACTTATGAGGAAATTATTTATTATTGTATTATGTTAAGAGGTAAAGGGTTGCTGTTAGCAAGCCTAGGGACTCTCTATATATCTCTCTTTCTAGACATGACAGCAGTCAGTTCATTCAATTTCGTGTCTTATAGAATGTAATAAAATCTTTAATTTTGACCGCCCATCCTATAGGCAGGGTGATGGAACAGAGCCATCTCAAGTTTGGTAAATGTGCCAGGCTTTATCCTAAAAGCACCAGACTATTATTAAATTTGGTGTTACCTCAAAATTGAAGATTGTGCTCAAAGGACGCTGATATAACCACGGCTGAAAGTTATTCCCACAATAATACGGTACGGTTTGGTATGAGCAAACGATCTTAATCCATTTTCTTTTTCATTTGGAAAACCATCAAAATAACTTTAACGACAGTTTCTTTACTGAAGAAATTGTAATGTTTTTCAGAAGTAAATGACTCAGAGGTCTTGTGATCGAGTCTGCCTTTTTTTAAAGCTAGTCGGAATGAAATTTTAACCCACCATTTTGTTGAAGTGAAAAGGAACTATCTACAGAAAATTTTATCAAGAAGTAATAGTTTAAGTTTGAACTCATAAATTTCCTTTCACTTAATGATGGTTTTGGAATATTATTAGTTTTCAGAGACACGGAGAGATAAAATGTTCTATTGCTCTGAGGAAAGATTAATAAAATATTCACATTCATTATCAGTATGGAATCCTATTGAAACGATTAATTGCTACTAATTATAGATGTTCACAATTGTTTTGTGTAAATGTGTTTTAATTTTCTCCTATGAAAGTAATAAACATCTGATACTGAACCACGGTACATATGTGTAATTTATGTAGATTTTTAATTTAAATGTGATTTAAAGTGTATATTTTGTGTTGCGTTTTGCTATGTTCTGCAATGGCCAATCTCTACACCTGCTGTACATAGAAGGTAATATTTCAAATTTACTTACCTTTTGAGAGAATTTAAGATTGCTCATAATTTATGATATTTCACAGAGTGAGCAATGTAGTGATAATTGATAACAAATTGGTAAGATAATTTTATTCCACATTTTTCTTGTGTATGTCTGGCTGCTCCACAGAGGAATTAACGGTATCTTATATACTAGGCTTCTCTTTCACCGAAGGACTTATTTACGCTACATAAAATATCAACCACGTCGATAAAACCTTTTTAATTTTATTTTTCTAAACGCCCATAACGGAGAGACCGAGAGAAACCAACAGATCTAAGTATACAAAAAAATATTGTAACTTCTTGGAAAGCTGTGAACTGACAAGTACGTCAATTGCTTCATCCATAATCAAGAAGAGCGTAAGAGAGGAACTACAGTACTTTTAATGGGACGTTTTCTTGCTTAGGGTGTATGGGTATTTGTTTAAACAGCTTCTTCATTGCGGCGGTTATGAGAGGGCTGATTTCAGTGTAAGCACTTAGGTTGGCATCAAATTTAGTAGTAGGCCTTTGCTGTTGGGTGTTCGGTTTCAGAAGTTGGAAGCGTTTGCTATAACAGGCAAAGTCGGCGTTTCTACTGATGAGTGTATAAGAGGTTCGGAATGCAGAAATGGGTACTGTGTGAGAATAAAACGTTCGTGACTATTCTTGCTTACGAGTTAATGCTGAGGGATAATGGTTCGATTCGTCTAAATGGCGTAGACAAAGTATATTGAATGTTCTGAAAGACGAGAGCATGACTTTTAAAATTTCCCAACAACCGTGAACAGCCTATATCAATAGGGTATCTCCAAAACTAAATTAAGCAATATGTTTAACATGAGCAGATCGAAATGAGTTTTCATTTCAATTTTCTTATATATACTTACTGACATAACCGAACATATTCCCGTATAGGCCCTACATACAACATCATAATTATCGCATCTGCACTCGTTCTTGATTCTTAAACAAGATGAGACAATCACAAGTGAAGCAACTATCTTAGACAGTGATTAAAGCCAAAGTGCTAAATAAATGTGTTTTTAAAATAGATATATATTTGAGTGGTTTTTGAAAGATGTCTTTAACGAAAAGAAATGTTGGACACGAATATAAACACGCCAGTTCTTTTTTAATTTGCGAGGAAACGTTTGTTGTAAATAATATTTTGTATCTCTCTCTGTGCTACTATATAACGATATGTATTATTTTGCTGGTCACGGTCTGGTTTATTCTGTGTGTGTGTAATTTGAGTGAATGTGTTTTAATCATTAAATATTTACGTTGTATTTATTTTTTCTTGCAAGTTTGCATACATATTTCAGAAAAATAAGTTTTCTATTCGGTAGAGTTATCAGTTGACTAAACTTTACTACTTAAAGAGCTCTGGATCTATAACTCTATAAACAAATCACACTGTATGCCTAGTATTGATTCCATCATGATTGCCAAAACAGTTTTTCTGTAAAAAAGATAAGAACATTTTTTTTATTAGAGGTAGGTTACTTGGTACAGCATGTGTTGAGTAGTATAATTTGGGGATTCGGCCCAAAAAGATGGGGTAATCGGAGCCCGAGTCGCATCTTAAGGCGTCACGAACGCCATCGTGATTTTTTGTTTTTGATTTGTTTCTCGAGCTAGCCATCAGGAATGCTGTCAACAAACTAATAACTTACCGCTTTAACCGCCATTCTCGTTTGTCATTTGTTTTCAACTGTGGCAACTGCTGATTACTCGCTCTTGTTATACCATCTTATCTACTTGAAGGCTTGCCAGAGGCGCTGCAGTCTCCACCTCGTAATTGAGGACGTCGCTAGGGGCGCTGGTATAGCTGGTTTACTATCGGAACCATGACAAAAAGCAAGCATCGTTGTCGGAAACATCTGCAGCATCAAACGCAACGAATGAAGAGACATAAAGCCAACTTCATAACTTGCGAAATAAGGTAATACGCCCCAGTGTCCATAGTTCAAAAATTCATTTGTTTAGTTTAGAGATAAACTTTAATTATATACACTTTCTTTATTTACAGTCGCATATATACGTTGATGTTGTATGTTTCTCAGGAACTAGCAAAAATAAAGGAAGGCCGGGCGAAACTGTGTAGCCCTGAGAAAACCTGCCGAGGAGCAGCACCGCCCCCCCTTCCCAGACAATCTTCCTGATTCCCACATGCGAACATCCTCGTCACACGTCCGGGAATCGTGCACGGTTCGCCTTGGTGGTAGGCGAGTCTGACTACTGCACCACTGTGGCCCCCTGACAATAAAGAAGTTATCCAGGCACATTCACAGCATGGCCAGACTTAAGTGCGCTTTAATGTGTGACACCGGCTGTCACAACGAAGAACACCACCCACCAACCAGACTGTAAGTGAAATGAATAAATATTTATGTAAGGCATTTAACTACAAATAGTTGAACTACAAAGTTAATTGGCTGCTAAGAAAAAATGCTTCTTTAAATACAAACTACTGCAGACTAGATTTGCAGTAAATAAAATGTTTTGCTCAAACTGCAATAAATAGTACGGTTATTTGAGATCACAGTAAAGTTACTTTTTTGCATACATAAGACTTGGCAGATTATGACTGTGATGAGATTAATTGTTTGTGAGAATGTAATTCAAAGCAAGTGCATGCAAACAATAAATTATTTTAATAGTAATTATATGTGAACACAGCACCTTTCAATATGATAATGAATTTTTGAGTTACATTAAAAAACACAAAGTAAAACATTATTAACAAACTCAGCCCACAAAAGATTTAAAACATGAAACTTTATATATCAAATTGCCGTCCATTTTGTGAAAGACCTTTAGCGATCGTAAATAAACAAGCTGGACACTTAGACGTTAGTGTAATTCTTATTACGCCTGTAGTTGTCTGCGCGTACTTCTTTGACTTGTTTGCTGCAATGGATGCCACGTTGGTTCCATATTTCACTCTTGGCGCGAGTCAGCTGATGTCATGGAGACATCAGTGTGTCCATTGTCCATAGTCCCAGCGTAGATGCATAGCTGTCACCTGCGTAGAAAATTGTGGAGAGTGCAAACAGCAAGAATCCCCTTTTTCGGTTTTATTTGGTTGCAATAACATATGAGATACTTTCTCTTTATTGTTGCAATATATGTTTTACCTCCTATGAGTTGATATTATTTTATACTTTTTCCCAGGTTCAGTACCGAAAACGAGCAATAAAACATTATGAAAGTTTATTTTCCATAGCATTTCCACCACTGTGATATTAGGAAATTATAAGCCTGCCTTACGCATAGAGTAAAATGAATGTGTCGTCGCCAAATATTTTTGTTAAAAAACAAATGGCGAAAAAGACAATAATTCGTATGCATCTGCAATTACTTACATGCTGTGCTGCGTAAGTTTGCGCCATGTAAGATTGCGAGTTAAAAATGTTTCTCTTCTAAGAATGAAGTATAGAGACTCGTTTATAGCTACTTTTTTATGTCAGGCAGGCATACGTTTTTTTGATAAAAGTGTAATGCTGACGCATTTAAAAAATAGTGTATATACCTACTGATTTTTCTGAATACTACACGATACCGGGAGAATAATGATGTGAAAACGTGCATTGTAAAAAAATGTTTGCCAGTTGATACATTCATTAAAACAGAGAGAGAGTCAGCAGAATTTTTTTCTGCTGGAGGTTGATCACCCTCCTTTTCTACCACCAAAATATGGTTTAAGGAAAACAAAAGACCCGCCTTAAATGCATAGCCGTTAAGTCGAAAATTCCATGATGTGATTCCAAAAGCAATGCATACTCTACATTGTTTGAATAAAATCATTAAATATTGAATGATAGTTTAGAAAATAACGAAAATATATCGGAGCTTTTTTGTTAAATTTTTGTTATAAATTTATTTGGAGACATATTTCTATATTTTAGCTGACTTATGTTTTAAACATTTGCACGGATTGAGGTTTTAAAATGTAAAATAAAACATATCACCTGAGATATGGTATGAAATGAGGACAAAAGCAAACACATAAGAAAGTCAAAATATTGGGCTTTATCACTTTGAATCCTCAACATACTGGTAACTAAAGGACACCAAAAAATTATTATTTTAGTACATATATGTTTATATTAAATTACACAAATGTATCTTGCTACATTATTTCGTGTGTAAAATATAAATATGTTCGTATTTTAATATATCCTCAAAACCGTGAATTTAATATTGAAACTGTGTCAAGAGTTAGATGTATTACAACTTGCAGAAGCTAAGTTTTAGAGTACACAAATTTGTTTCTAAAAATAACTTCAACATATTTAAATAAGGCATCTTAATATAATGGTTTCAAATATAGGAGTCTTATGTCATCTATTGTTTGGGTTATAAGGATAAAAAGCTAATTGTTACTAGGAAAATGTTTATGTAATAATCTGCTTCTTTACACTAATGTTCATGTGCAAAGTTCAAAAGGTTTAATAGCCAATTATGTTGTGTCCCTTCCTTCTAATACAACTTCATCGTCATTAGTAGAACTTGTTACATCACCTTCTATCCTCTGTTCCATTAGAGCATGTTAAGCACTTGTTGTACTGAATTGAACATTTTTATTGACGAAGACCATTATATTACTTATATTAACTTGTTTTAAGTTATACGTTATTAGTGTATGCAGGTTACTTTTAGGAGGGAATACGAAAGATGAATATTGCATTTCATGATTGTGCCTATATCTGAGTTCATGGATATTGTGAGACCCCTAGTTCATGGATGTGGCTCTGGTCACAATCAAACACACGATATTTGCAGACCAGGAATCTTTGTCTGTATTGATTCATAAACGTTTTCTTAAAATAGGTTGCGAAAAACTCCAGTAAAGTCAAGAATCTTATTTTTTTCTATTTCAATGGTGTACAATTTTATGAGGCACTTAGAAATTATCCATTGTATTCACTACGTAAGTAAATGCTCTGCATGCTTCTTAGTCTCTTCTCAGAAACACCAAACAGTTTATCGCACGGAAAATAACTATGGTCTGACTCTGGAAAACGACAAATTATTTTCTTGAACATTTTCAAAATCGTTTTCATTTTACATTCATCTATGTACACTTTTGTATTTGCAATCTACTCCAGTCACTCGGCTTCAAGCCACTTGTTCCACCCAGTTATTATATACTTTTCCTTTAGCCATATTCCTCTTCGTTGCTTAGAAAGCCAGAAGAGTGTTCGTCATTTATAATAATAACTTAGCACTTTAACTACCTGATCCACAGCAGTAAAATAATTTTAAAATGATGCTACAAACTCTATAATAAGCATCGCAGGTTGTACATACATACATTACATCTGACTACAGAGTAGGTAAGTATACAGTGACGAAATGGCGCTGCAGTTCCTCTGATGTGGCCGTATACAATCTCTCATTGGCTACACGAGGCTCTGCGAACGGGTCTTGTGATTTATTGGCTACTGCATACTACAAAAGGTGGCCTGTTGGCTGGGCCACCGGTTGGTGAATAGGTTAGCAGGCGCTGGTTGGCGACGACGTTCCAACGTTTTGCTGGCGAGTGAAGCCATTTTGGTGGTATGTGCAGCTGGAGTTCAGAAAATAACCTGCTGCTTCACATCTGTATTCGTAGGCACTCTGTGATCTGACTGAACGTAAGCAGAACAGGTTTACATTGAGACCAAGCCCTTCCTGCGACCAAAAATTACCCTCTTCACGTGGCACAAAGAGAATCTAACTCCAGGAACCAATTCTCTTCTGCTCCAAGCGCCATTGATGGCTATGTGTAAAATGCACATTATAAATTCGTGAGTTCATTGACCTGCAGGCTAAAGTCTACAGCCTTATGTACAAATATTCCCATATCAACTGCACATTGGTTGTCTGCTGTCACAATGGAAGGTGACGATTGGGCCACCGTTCTCCAGGAGGGGTCAAACACCGTGTGGACCAATGACTAAAGTTACGTAAATTCAAGTGTTTTTAAATCTAGGTTGTCCCAGAATGAATCCGCGATTTATTCATGTCTCTTGTTATAAATTCATGGTGTATCTGGCATAAGCCAATACATCGGGCGAATTTTTTTACATCGGAGTCAATTGAAAACGAAAAAATATATTCTTTTTTTATAGATCCTTTTTCATACAAGCCCTTCAATAATGAGGCTGTTCGCTCACTTTGTTTGTTTTTCTTTTGTTGCGGAATATAAATATCTGTCCTCCTAATTTTGCTTCACATAATAATATTAACAATATTTGAATTCTACGGGAAACATGTGATGATATTTGCATTCTTTTAGTGGAATTCAAAAGAAAACTCTAATCCCGTGTTGCTAAAGTACGCCGAATTAAGAATCTTAGCCATATACTATTTTCAGGAAGTAAAAGCCTAAGCGAAGAGAATAGATATGTTTACCTACAGAGTTTGTGATTGCATGTTACCTAAATTTATTTGTGTTTTTACAATGTCAGCGAATGTGACAAAATAGACACAGCCAGCCCGAAACAAGTCTCTTTTCAGAACTCGTTACAATACTAAAGAAACTGATTTTAAAGTAAGAGAAAAACTATCATTGTTATACGACGAAGTAGGTACAAACTGTTGGAAGTTGAAGAAATCCTCTTCATTTGGCAGCAGAATGTTACAAACTGAAATCAGAAAAATTAGTGGAATTGCTTGTTCGTGAACATACCTTTTTTTCTTTGGGAGAGCTGTGACATTTTTTTGTTGCGTAATGATGTGCAAATTATGTTTTATAGGGAACTACTGAAATTGGAAATACCTATTCGATTTCTCTGTTCTCAACCGACCAATAACAAGCTAAGAGAAGTTTCCAACTGCAGAATGGTATGTTATAAGCAGGACTTTAATAAGTGCTCAAGTAACTGCGAAGAGCTTTGATTAAAGTATAGCAAACTACGAATCTTAAATCAAGTTGGGCAAAAATTAATATTATATTTCGATTCATTTGTGATTATTGGTTTCCAGTTTTCCATATTTTGCTACATTTATCTTCCATTATTTGTGCTATAATAAAAAAAAAAAATATAATGTCGGCTTATATATTCCAGTCTACTGATAACTATAGTCCTTAGTTACAGCTGTGATTATAATTAATTCATCCAGCGACGCAGCCAGAATTCTCTTTAAGGAGGGGCTGACTTCTCAGACTCTCCAGCGGCGGTAATTAACTGGCCTGAATATTGTAGATAGGGGAGTAAGGGAAGCAATTACATTCTGGCATGCTAGGGAGTCATTGGTGGCCTAAGTGCCATTAGAGCAACCTGTAAATGGGTGTCGGAGAGAGGCACACTAATTGCCGGCATCATTTAACCTGGGTAACAGATCATCCCCATCCCCTCCTCTCTGTCAGGGTGTGTGTTGTGGTTGGCTGGCGGGTTCTCCCACCCCTTCTGAGGTGTGCTGTGATTGGCCGTTGTTGTGGGAGTACTATTTCGATGGACAAAGAGCCCAAACGACATTTGCGAGACTTTGAAATTTTTGGAGGAAGTTTGGTGGTTTGAGGCGCTGTAAGGGAGTGTAGGGTTGGACCAGGAGGGATGAGGAGTCTGTCAGTCCTTGGTTCGAGACCCATAGAGAGTTAGTAATGCATAATTTTATGCAATTGCGTAATGAGTTATTGTGTGACGAGTAATTACATAACAAGTAATTTCATTATAATTAATTACGAGTACCGAGTGTGGCTACATGTACATAGAGTAAGTACATATACCGAAACTAAGTACATGTACCGAGAGAGTAATTAAACACTAAGTACACATGTTCACCCATCGGCTGCTGAAACAAAACTGACAAGGTTAGTGAGATGCTCGCCGGTTCAACTTCCATCAAAGGTAAGTAGTGGTAAATAATGTGTAATGAGTAGTTTCATAATGAGTAAATGTGAAATAAGTTATTGCATAATTAATAATTTCACATACCGAGAGTAATTACATGTAACGAGATAAATTAGTGACCAAGAGTAATTACACAGTTGTTATACACTAAGTACACGTCCTTGCCCGACCAATGCTTCGAATCCCACAAAAGTTAAAACATAATTACATTTATACTGAGATAGTCTTAAGCACGACCACCATGAAGGGAAATTTCAAACATAAATACATTGATACTGTAATAATACTTTATTCAAATTCAAGTGTGGGTAAATATGTGTTACCCGATTTTGTCCTTGGTTCGACTCCTGTAAAGAGTAAGTAATTCGTAATGAATTTTCACACACACGGTAGAAAATATTAAAGCATACTTACAGAGGGTAGATAAATTTGAGCAACTACTTATAATTTCATATCCAACCTCTACGAAAGCCAATACCATACTGAATCCCATCATAGAGTTATAAATCAATAACTAATAATTCGAAGAAGTTGCATACCGAGAGTAAATACATAGACATGTATAGGGAGGAAGTACACAACTGAACAGCTGGGACTCTGGATGCAGACAGATTATAAAACACTCATAACCTTTGTTTACATATCCACCATCTTCAACGTCAAATAGAGGGAAATATTTTAAAAGTTAATGTAGTCTTTGCCAAACATTGTGTTAATGAGATGTGTTTTTAATCCTAATAGTAAAGAACACCTTTACTATAATATATAGTTTAAATAAAAAACCCCACATTAAAGCTGATATCGTGTTCGATTACTTTAACTAAGAATAAATCCCGAAGAACTCACGAGTAACTAGCGGAGATTCCCTACTGTCGGGTGAGAGTGATGACATTTTTCCCGCTAGGAACGTTGTGCAGCACGGAGATTCAGTCGACCAGCCGATGTGGGAGAAAGAACACTGGCCTTCTATGAAGAATAATGGGAATTGAAGGAAGGACAAGGGGCGAGCATAGTTCCATTGAATGCCCACAGGTGTGCGGAGATCGTGGTGGGGATACGACACTCCTTCCCCAGAGGCCGAACTAACACATCGAGATCTTCTCTTATAAAAGTAGCTGGGACAGGGTAGGAAGGCACTCGCATCACTCATGTGTCGCACCTGCATGCATCTCCGCATCTATAACACATCACCTACTGCTTGTAAGCTGGCGAGCAGGGGAAGGTAATATACACCGTGGAGAACTGTACTGGAAACTTTCAGTGAAGCAAGACATACTACTACATTAATGTGGAATCCATCCCCGAAACTGAAATTAATAAGTGCAATGTGAATTTTAAATGTGTATGTTCACTAATGATCGGTAGTGTCACATTGTGTATCCCTCCTTTGGGTAGGTCCATCATAGTTGATGCTTCGTAAAGGATAACACGATGTTACAAGTAAAATTCCTTACACATGCCTAATTGGAGTATGTCAATAACAGCATAAAAAAATAATTTCAAAAATATGTTTTCCAACATTTCACATATTAATATCAAAATAAATTAAAACCCTTGCCTTACTCCAAATAAACTAATAGCTTCACTGAGAACAACAACGAATATAAAACATGGTTTTCCAATATAGTTGAGTTAAGAAGATATGAAAACCAAATGCTGATAACATGCGAAACACAGTTCTATGTTAAAATTAAATATTTGTTGTTACCATATACATATATACTATATAGCAAATAGGGATTCAATTCAGAAAACAATTTCTGTAACCGAACAATTTTCGTTAAGTGACACCTTTGTCAGGTGTACTTATAGAGACGTAAATATATTTGTATACATTGCGACATCTTACAAAACAAACATTCCGCAAGTAGTGTACATATTATGCTTCGTACACTAAAACGTATTAACATTGCATTGTTTAAATTGCTTTCTATCAAGTTCAGGAGTGGCCATGCCTCCAACTCCTCGCTGACAACCGCTCACATCATTCCCGAACATCATTCCCTCANCCACAACTCAAACAGAGAAAGAATATCTAATACCAAATTTAAAAACCGATAATATCAACATAATCATATTTTTACATCCTTTTAAAATGAAACTCTATATTAGAATACAGCAGTACAAAATCGCATAAATATTGCCCTTAAACATGCGCAGAACTCGTGAAAAACAAACACTTATGCGATAAATTTCGCTTACACTTTACCATATGTTTAAAAAATGTAGATTTTCTTGTAAATAAATGACTACACAACATACACCTATATATATATATATATATACATCACACTCATGGTTCTTTAAAAAATTTCTTCACATGTGATGATTCATGTTGCTATGTAAAGTAAATAATTTCCAACAAAAACGACTCTGATATCCAGAATATGGCAAGATTTCCACCACAACACATTGTTCGCATGACAACAAATGCTTTTCAAGCTGCATATGGTCAGTAAACACACACTGACATTTTACGCGACAATGATTGACGCGTGTCAAATATTGTTAGTATTCTGAAGCCCGACATTTGGTTCACCTTCTGAAACGGTTTGAACTCTTTAACTATTTCGACTTCAAAATGTATCTCTTATGTCAAAATTGAACTGCGGGAGAGGCGCATAACAAATTTCGAAATAATCAAATTCTTTTTGAAGTTTTTATAACAAAAACAAAAATTTCGATTTTTACGATATAATATTATAACGTAAATTGAATATTCCCATAGCTCGTTTCATTGGTTTTTCGAAAGCCATTTTCCTCCATTATTATTCCTTTTTTCAGACTAATATCGTTTTAAAGGGTCAAAGGATTTAATGTGTTATATATGTAGAAAATAACATTAGCGTCTTGAATATTTTTAACCTTATGACCATACGCAGTCTTCAATTTGGTTGCCTCTGAAACAGATAAATATGTGGTTAATGCACATTATATTCAAATCGTCGTATAATAATGCAATTATCTGTCCCAAAAGTTGTTGTTTTTAATTTTATCAACTCTAATATGCTAGACAGTTAGATCCGTGAATATACAATATGTTACAGGATTCATGACAGGTAGAAAAAATATAAGAAGTACTTACAAAACTGTTGATGTTATCCGTGAACCTAATTTATTTACAAATGACCAATTTCAGCTGCAAAGTTTATAAAAAAAAGTATGTTATAAATTCTCATAAAATTTTTTTCTCCAAAGTGACTACCATGACTGGAAAATACGACAATTTATACAAACTGGCGCATTAACTAGATATGAACCGTTTACTAGATATTTCTCAAGGAACCGTTACTTGTTTTAGTCTCAAAGGAATTTTTTCTGCGCTCAGGAATCTGTTCCTTTTACATAAATTATACAAAATATGCTACTTTCTTCAGTAACGTAAATTTTTTCTGTGTAACTGTTTGATGTATATTCGATGAGGGTTGCTTTTTCTGTTAGGATATTTACTCCAATTTTTTCAACAACAATACAAATTAACAACAGAAACCCTCCGATACTAAAAAACAGAACCACTAGCTTACAAATCAGTCAATATTTATGTTGTTGAATGTGAAGTTGTTGTGCATGTGTATAAGGCAATTGCTATAAAAATAATATAAATATAATAATGTTACATTCGTGAGTTTGTGATTCCAGTGTGATATCTGAAAGTGGCGTGTGTCTTCTGGCTATTTTGTTTTTGGTTTGAGTTGTTCTCTGTTCGTATTTGGCTTACGATCATGTAGTTGTTATTTAAGGCGCGTTTCCTATTAAAATGAAAGACACCAGGTTAATTTCAAAGACTTACCAATTAAATAAAGAACTGTGTATATTTAGAATATTCAAGATGGCTTACGCAACTCTACTTTTCATGTTTGGNATTTAGAATATTCAAGATGGCTTACGCAACTCTACTTTTCATGTTTGGTACTGATACCTCCCTATTGCTATGGCGTATAGTAGGTATGGAATCTGCTCTCGGCGTAAGGCGCCAGCACTTGATGCTAGCCCTCTGGGTTAGTGAGTAGGAATATATCGACACTATTGTCTCTAGGTCCAATTTACCAAATAAATTCACCTTGTTTTCAAGTTACCCTAATTCAGTTTTATTTATGTTTAACAGGGTCACTTCAACAGGAACACACGAGACAACTCTCCCCTCCCCTTTTGCTACTTAGGCTACCTAAGGCTTGACGCGGAGATTTGCGCCATGGGGGAGCAAGGTTCGTCGCACTTCCGGTATGTTACTACTTAGCTTGTCTCGAGGCGATGGTTCATCTCCCAGCTGGCGACCTGGGACCACTCCGGCACTTGGTGGGCGTCTCGACGCCTGGTCTCGAACTCCTCCTCTTGACTCCACTCCGCACTGCTCGTTTGACGAAGGCCGACTGCCGTTGGCGTCTCGTCCCGGATCCACTCCGCACTCCTCGATTCCCATCGGCCGACTGCCGTTTTCTCTGACTCTTCCCTCCGCACGTCTCGCTTGACGGCTTCTGACTGAGGTTGACGTCTTGATGCATTATCGCGAACTCGTTTCTCCCGGCTCCGGTCCACACTCCTTGCTGGACGACATCTGACTGATCTGTTCCTCCCTTTTCCTTGTGGTTTTGTATGCTCGTTTGCCATATTGAACTAGCATCCCCTCTGCACGTGGCCGGGCTGCTTGCTGCTTCCCCAGGGTCGTTAAACACGTGTTCGGCATCAGTGGCTTCCTCGCACGTGGTTCTTCCGCTGCCTTCGGATAACGCGTCGCTCGCATACTCTCTGCACGCGGCCGCGCTGACCGCCATGTCCCCTGGGTTGTAAAACATGTGTCCGATGCTCCTGTGACCCGCACGTGGGCCCGTCGTTGCCCCTTGATTCTGGCATGGAAGTTTATTGTACCATTCTGCATGTGCGGGAACACTTGGGGTGGCCTCTTGGTTCGGTGCACGTGTATCTTCTGCTGCCTCCGGATATCGTGTCGCTATTATTCCCGCCCGCTCGCCAAATGCTCTCATTGTTTATTGAGGTAGCCAGCCTGGGACAGACGCAGCTGATGGTGTGAGCTCGGCGTCCCTTGGCAGCTGCGAAACGCAGCTGTGCCGGCGCACGTGTGTCTTCCGCTGCCTCCGGATATTGTCTGCACGTGCAGGAACATTTGGTAGCACGCCTTGCAGCTGCGGAGTTTCGCCAGAGCTTGTCTTCTGACAAATAAAAATATCTTTAGGGACACAGGGTGTGTCAAATTCCCCACCGGCCGTTGCGTCAGTTGCACGCTCTGGCATTGCCTCGTCTTGTAAGTAGCGGGACGGCTGGGGGGGGTCTCCCCCTCTCTCCCTCTCCACCTCTGCTTCCGACCTAGTTAGGGGCGGAGAGGGGCGGCCCCCCTCCGCTACTCTGTCTCGCGGCACTCCGCACACCGCGCTATTGCATCCCCGTCCGTCTCTGTAGGGCTACCTGGGGGGAAGTTATGGCTACTGCGTCACAAACCAGTTTGTTAGGGTTTCACATCCTCTTACAATTTGTTAATAGCATTGCAGGCCAATAAACCCTGGGGGAAAAGCCTCTACCTGCTCCTGATTCTCAGGGGTGGGGGGTTGTCTCATCACTTCGTAAATTGACACAAAAAAAGTACAAACAAAATAAACCCTGGTTACATTGCACACTTCTCTTACATCCTTACAATTAATTACACTGGTTCATTACACACTCTGTTCTGCCGCACTAACTGGCCCGTCCAGGCCAGAGTACTTTTTACTGAACAGTTATTCATTGAACAGTTGCAAACAGGTTATGCGAGAAAGATTCTCTTACCACCTTAGGAACAAAAACCCTGTTATCTTATGAGCCTCTCTTCCGCTCTACACGAGCGGTCTCACGGTGGGCGGAAAGAAACACATACTTGATCCTGTCGGCTTTTTACACATAAAACCACTCCATACCTTAAGAATTTCTTATTAAAACTCTAAGCCGAAGGTTACAAAAGACCGCACAAATTTTTGCCACTTGTTGAAATTTTTTCAAAATTTTTCTTTCGGAACTTTAAAATCACCAGTTAACCTATAAATGGGTCACTTAAAAATAATCCGAGTTATCTCGGACCTTTTAAAGAACCTACCTTTCGTTCTACCCAACTCGCGCCATCGAAATAAAACATTTAATTTTCCCGATCCACTACTTGAAATCACCACGTGTCTCGTGTCACGCCCTCCAGCACGATCATGTTGCGCGGCTGCGGGAGCCCAGTCATTGGCCGGAGCCTCGGCCACTCACGGACCTCTCACCACGTAGATTCAAAATTACTAATTCTTACTCGTTTTTCAAGCGATATTTACTAACCTACGGACTTTTTCAGTAGCACTACTTAACAAAAATATAAACACGACTAATTTAAACTATTAATACTCGCCCTAAGCATCGTTACGCGAAATATATTCGTCACACGCGGTGTTTTTCACACCCAAAAACTTAAACGCTCGTTTTGGCAGCCCACTCATACAACAAAAGCTTATTATAAAATGCAGTCAACGTCGTAAACCACGACAATTACGAAATTAAATAACTCAAATATGGTTCTCTACACTATATTGAGCAAACAGCTTTTTCCCGTAACACTTTAAATACTAGATACCTACAGTAACTGGTATATGAAAATTAAAATCACCAAAGGGAGTAAACTCTTTATATATTCATTCTCAGAATTTTCTTTGTGTCACGAAACAACAACTTTATAGCAACTTAACCAAACTTTGGCAATTAAAAATTATTAAAGTTATTGTAACGCAAAACCTGTAACTTTTCAAAATTATTGCATTTAACTTTATCATTCCCACATTTATTGACAAATCATTCTCAATCTCTGGCTCTGGCGGTGAAGTAAACACACCCATTCTTATCTCATCCAACCTCGTGATTCGTGACTTATAAGAAACATATAACTAACGAGGGCTGATGGCCTGACTCTCTAATTCTAACACATATTTACACCCTGTTTTACACCTAACTTACCCCCGGTAAACACAAGTACACACTGGTAAACACTTGGTAGACAACATATAAAACCTTGTGGGGAAGCCACTAGTAAATGCTACTCGTAAACAATGCGTTACCTCGGTAAAAAGTAAAAGAACTGTTGGTACACAGTGATAAACAACCAAGTAAACACTGGCAAACAATGCTATGATGAATTGAACTGTGGTACAACGAGACAGATGTCCTGCATCTTTTGTTGCGGACTTTCGTGGTTTAACTGTGCAGGTTCGAGCACATAATTACAACACTCTAGAAAAGTGGCTGGAGGCCTCTTAACACTTCGCACTTGCGGTTTTGAAATTAATGAAATTAATAGGTAACTTTGCACTCGGTAAACCAAATATATTCTTGCTGCTCTGTCTCGCCTTTGGTGCTGTATGGGGGTGGGGGAGGGTGGTGTAGGATGGTAAACACTTTACCTTGTGTTGAATGACTTCTTGGCCCCTGGAATAGGCGGGGCCTGAAGAGTTGCGCCTCTTGTTTACTTCCGGCTGGATGGCTGGCTGGAGGAAGGATGCCTCACCTCGCTCTGTGGACCTGGACAGCCTGGGGGGAGGGTCCCCCTGCCTCTTCGCATTCCGTTGACATCTCCGGGCTGCTGTCTCGTCCCGCAGATTGGTTGGGTCTCCATGGTACTGCCTCGCCTCGCTGAAGTTTGCTGGGTTCGATTCTCCGCCGATGCATCTCCACTTTCTTCCTTACTTCATTTTCTCAGCGGCCACTTCCTCTCGCCTTCTTTACCTGTCTGCGTCACACATCTATCCCCGGGCGCGCTAGAAGGCCGTTTCTCGCGTTTCTCTTCGCTTGCCTCTCTTCGCCTTCTCATCGTCCATTTTATCTCGCTTAGTCTTCTTCACACGCTGCTTCCCGTGCGCGCTAAGTTTCGCGGCCGTTAGGCCTGGCTAGCCCTTTAACTCCTGTGCGCTCGCTCGGGTTTGCTTATCTTCGGGCACCGACTGCACGATAACACTGGGTTTATTTTGCCTCTTGCGTTTACCCCTATCTCGCAGTCTCTGTACCATACAGTGAACTATTTTCCTGCCCTTTCTCTGCCGCTCATCCGAGTGGTCTTATGGCGGGCGGAAATACTGGTATACTTGTTCGGAAAATGTCACTATTTCCCCTCCAGGGAATTAGTATTAACTTTTTCTTACTTTATCTTTCACCGGTGATCCGGTTACTGTAATTTGTCGGCGCGGTAGTTACCTGTCCGCCTGATCCCACGTCCTTTTCACCATCCAGTGAAAGTGACCTCCCATCTTCGCTCCAACGTCTCTCGCCCGCTCCTGGCGCCTTTTCCTACTCCTTTTCGCTAATTTCTGCCTCGATAAATTTCTGCACCTCGCTTCGTCTCTCGCTCCTTCGGTCTCTTCGATACTTTGCTAATCTCGTCCGCCCCTGCTTCTTCGTCGTTTGTCGGCGCAGTAGTTACCTGTCCGACTGACACCATGTCACTCCCACCATCCAGTGAAAGTGACCTCCTTTCTTCGCTACTACGCCTTTCGTCATGCTCGCCATTTATTGCCCCCATTCAGTGGGCTGTGGCCTATGGTTTCGCTAGGCCCTGGGTTCTCCCGCCTTACTCTCTCGAACTCCGC